>JAQFVV010000162.1:0-197500 GCA_028023455.1 Epiperipatus broadwayi | reverse complement strand
TTTTTATACAATTAATGAGTTTTTTAAATAATTAAATGGTTTAAAAAGCCTAAAAACAGATGAAGATTTAATGTGTGTTCAGTTTCTTGATCTTAAAATA
This sequence comes from Epiperipatus broadwayi, assembly GCA_028023455.1. Taxonomy (NCBI): domain Eukaryota; kingdom Metazoa; phylum Onychophora; class Udeonychophora; order Euonychophora; family Peripatidae; genus Epiperipatus; species Epiperipatus broadwayi. The sequence continues at coordinate 197,400 of JAQFVV010000162.1, read as the reverse complement.
ACTACAAATCAATGCATGCTGGATTACTGTATGTCCATTAAAACAATAGTAAAAAAAGGTTATATTCCATATAAATGAAAAGTGCCAATGTCACACAAAATGGCAGGTTTGAAGTCCTTTTTATTTAGAAATAATAGTCTTTGCAAATATTCATCGGATAAAGGCAAAAATATTGAAATATATTTGAATGAATTGTTAAATGTTGGCTACAATTATAATCATATATATGTTATTAGAGATTTTAATACAAAATATAAGAATAAAAATTTTAATAATAATATTGATTCTCCTGCTAATAAAAACATATGGATATCAATCCCATATATTTCAAATGATCAAGTAAATTTTATAAGGAAAATTTATAAAGGTATATGTGATATTGCATTTTACACATCTGCTACATTAAACAAATTAATAAATAACTCCAAAGGTAAAATCTCATTTATAAATAAAAATTGTATCATTTATAAATAGATATGTAGGTGTGGCAGTGGATATATAGGTGAATCTAGATGTACATTGGAAAAAAGAATTAAAGAGCACTTGCTATTATTAAAATGAGTTCAGAAATCAAAACAAAATTGCATGGTAGATAATATTTCAGCATCTGTTTTTTATGAACATATTAAATCATGTATTTATGGTTTTGACTTCAATTTTAAAAATGTAAAAATATTGCAAGTTGAAAAAAATAACAATAAAAGAAAAATAAAGAAAACTATGCTAATATGTAAATATAAACATGACTTAATTAACAGGCAAGCAGCAAACATTGAGATCACAGAATTGTGTGAAAGTTAGCCTTTTAAAGCTTTAGTTGACAAAGATTACTAGGATAATCAAAAGTGCTCCTAAGTAGATAAAAAAATTTAATTATTTAATTACTGTATTTACAAATATTCAATTATATAATTACATATATTGCCTTAAAAATACAGACATCAAATAATATATATATATATATGTATTATAATGCTCTCTCATATATATATATATATGTGTGTGTGTGTGTGTGTGAAATACATGTGTGTATTTATAGTTTGAAATAAAAAGAAAACAAACTAAATGAAAGAAAAAAATTTGAAGAAATAAACTAAAATAGCAATTAGATCAATTACTACAGTTTTATTACAAGGATGGGGGAAAGAAAATCTGATTAAAGATTCAGAACTGCACTCTTCTTTTTATCTATAAGAAAGAATTAATGTTATAAAAGAAATGATATAATGTCAAAATATAATGTAAATAAAAATGTAATTCAAAGTAAAAATAGACAATAAATTAATTAAAGAAAAGTAATTTTTGTAAACTATCTCATCAGCAGGAATGGAATTCAATTTTGAAAAATTTCTGGCCAATAAAATAGTAGATTAATCTAAAAAAAAGATAAGATTAATAATTTAATTAAAAAATTGAAATAAAAATGAATAAAAGTGAATAATAAAAAAAGAGTATGAAAATGGGGGTTGGGTGTTGGGAGTCATTTACTTAAAACTTTTATGTTGAAGTTAAGAAGAAATCAAGTCTATAAATCATTAATAATTGGCAAAACAGCACCATGCATTGCTAAGTAAATCACAGGAGTGACCATCTGGGCTTCATTCCCTGCCCTCCATCATCATCAGTCTCTCTCTTCTACTATTAATGCCTTGCCCTTCATGTAGGACTCTGCAGCATACACAATCCTATTGCCATTTACAAGTGTAAAAAAAGGAAAAGAAAACATCACTGATGACCAAATGGCCAGCCATGAGGAATTCCAGGAGCATCCTGAAATTGAAGGCCCATGGACTCTGAAAGAAGTAATATCCAAATTGTTATCTCCATGTAAAACCTAGTAACTATATTGAATGTAGTTCATAAATGTCTAGACATTATTAAGCATAAATAAAGTGTTATAAAGGAAGAACTAACTATTGATATGACAAATGTCAGAATTATATAATGGAAGTATGTGATGAATTAACTCTTGTTAAACTATATTTATTTTATTTGATAATTAGTGTTATATCTTTAGATGTAATATGCTGGACTATTTCCATCATCTATCAGTAAATGTTGAATATATAGAAAATTTTACACCTTATTTAAACTTTCCAAATATAAACAACTTGTTCATAATAAGAAACAGGTTAATGTTTGTGTGTTATTATTAACAAATTGTTTGCATTTGGAAAGTTTAAATAAAGTTTAAAATTTTCTATACATTCAACATTCACTCATAGATGATGGAAATAGTCCAACATAATCTGATAATATACCATCATCCCAAACCTTCAGACAAATACTAAGTATTATATCTATTTTTATTTTGTTAAATATATGTGTAATCAAAACAGTTAGTGCATATACTAACCTGTTTGCTGTGATATTATTAACATTTGTTTGCTGTGATATTACTAACAGTTGGTGCATATACTAACCTGTTTGCTGTGATATTACTAACAGTTGAATACATTTGGAATATTTAACTAAATTAAACTTTTCTAAAGACATTCAACACACATATTAGATTATGGAAATAGTCCAATATAAAAATACAGCTAGAACACCATCATCACAAACCTTCAGAAAAACATTAACCTATTGGTGTATGTTTATAGGGAATAAAAAGCATTTTTTGAATATTACTTGGTCTATTCTCTTTTCTTTACATGTGATACAATGATTAGAGTATTGGGCAAGTTTTATAGGTGCTATTCATTCATGTTTTGGGTCCTCTGTTTTATAATGTTGAAGATATTCTCAGTAAGTTTCTAAGTGCTGAGTTTTTTATGTCTTTCATCCAGGAATTCTGATTATATAAAGTTTATATAGCCAGATGGCATCTGAAATTTATCTCAAAAAAAAAATAAATTGCCTTTGGAGGGTTGGTGTACTTATTGGGAAATGCTATAATCAGAAAAAATGATTGAAATTGATGCATTTGTGCAGTCTTGATCTGGTCATAGGTGTGATTGATAGTTAATCTATCAGTAATATTCTACACCTCTGCTTGAATGTATGATCACAGAGATAAAAGCCATCTTAGATTTACAAATGCTTATCAGGTGTGTGAGATTGTGTCTCTTTAAATAAATCAAGTCAAACAATGCAATGTGATATTTAAGTGAAGCTATTAAGATCAATAAAGATTACAGTAAAGTGTACAAATGCTTAATTTTTATGTAATATTCAAAAAAATAATATAAAAAGGATCATAAAAAAATAATTTAAATAAATAAGAAATGAATAATAAATAGTAAATAATGATAGTACTACTAATATAATAAAAAATAAAATGGTGATCCATTGCAAATGTTTTCCATATGAAATGTTTCCCTTTCTTATACTCCCCTCATGATCACTAATATATATATATATATATATATATATATATATATATATATATATATATATATATAACCAGTCAACACTTAAACAATCCTAATATCAATAACAATCAACAAACTCAAACTGTTGTCAAAGCAACCTCTTTTAACAATAAAGGTGGAATCCCACTTTTATTTATGATCCAATATATTTATATAGACACTAAAGATTGCAACATGACCACAGAGATTGAAATTATTGATACAAAGAAGTTTAAATAACCCTCCTTAAAATAGGTAAATATAACTTGTTTTGAATGCAGACTAATAAATAGTCAATTATAACATTACAAAGTGCAATAATAATTTCACCCAAAGTATTACTTAAAGATTCACCTATGCAAAGTTTAATTCGCAGCAATAAAATAAGGGTTAAATCATGAATTTGACTGCAATCTAAATAATCTTTAACTTAAAATTACAATTATTACCTTTATTATAGAACATGCTTTATTTTATCTTTTTTTAACCAGTGTGGATCTTTTACATTTAAAAAGAATATTATATCTTTGATTATTTTCTAACTAACAATTTCTGCATTTAAAAAAAAACTTTTTTTCCTTTACAAAAAAACATTTGGATAACATGTATATTGAAGGAAAGTCCTGTTTTAGATTGTAATAAATCATACCCTATATATATTGAGTAAATAAATATAAGAATGATTTTCTCTCTTTTTAAAAAAAAATATTTTTCTTTTTTACTTCAGCTGATTAAAATGCAACTAACTTTTTTTATAAATTTCCTTCCTGCTTTTAAACAATTCATAATATAAAATATAACTTATTAGTAATAAATATAAATGAAAATAAAATTTAAAATGGTTAAGATAAAGTCTAAATAGTTTTTTTTTTTAAAAAAACCTTGCAAAGCAAATTATACAGAGGCAAAACTGTCCATACTGTAATGCCACTCAGTAGTACAAACCAGAATAATCAATGGATGCAGGATATGTGTAAAGAGAGTTTTGCTTCTGTGTAAACAGCTTGTATAAGCATAAATAATGATGACCATGTGATGTTTAGTGGTTTAAAACAAATTATAGCTGTAGTTTGTTGTTTTCACATGACAACTATTAAAAAATTTGGACTTGGTCATAATATCATTTAACAATCTCTAGCTTTGAAATATGGAATAAGCATTATTTCTTTATTTTAATTAGAGATTTGTTAATGTAAAGTTTTCAGATGTCCAGGATAGTTAAGTAGCATAATTTTGGTCCATGTAACTTGAATAAAGTGAGACTCCAGAATGACTGATTTAAGAAAAATTGACTTTATACATATTTTACTTCTTCCTGTTTTTAAATCTTGTTTTTAAAAGGCCTGGTTAATCTTGTTTTTCACATTTTTCATATTTTATTTTTGAAATCTTTATGACCAAATTTTATTTTAATTACAATGGTTTGAAAAACATGTTTTTAATCTCTCATTAAAATCTTTTTTTTTTTAATTTACTCTTTTAAAATCTATTTTAACCGAGTTGCTTTGCAATACATTATTTGATAAGTCAGTTTTAATATATTTTATTGGTTTCATTTAACTTTAAATATTTTGGTACTGTTCTATTAGCATGTTGAAACTGTTTGATGGCATCGGCTGCAGTCAAACCAAATAGCCATGACTTTTTTTTACTGTTGTAACTAATGGCTTGCTTTGTCTTGTGCAGTTTGTGTGAGTTCACACAATATTATCTTTTACCAATGTTAACACTTCACTACCTTGCCATTTCAGGGTGGGTGGATTTAAAGTTTGCAGAAATCTTGCAGTCTGCATTTAAAAGTAATTATGGTACAACTTACCTAACATAGTATTAAAAAGTAATAATTATAAGCCTATAACCGCACTTCCAAACCCAACATGTAAAGTGTAAATCATTAGAAAAAGCTATGGGAAACCAAAATTTCATTGTTTTCCCGAAAAAAGTCAAGGTTTACAAGAACACCTACTACAATTAAAATGTCAACTGTAAAATTTCTTGTAGTTATATAGAGACAAAAAAAATTGTAAAAAAGAATGCATTTCTTAATCTTAAAAAAAACCAATCGAGTTGGAAATTATTAATCATTATTAATAGGTGTACCATTAATATCCACCATACTTTAGTCACATATTCTTTCAAAGATAGCTATTGGAATAAAAAAGATTCATTTTTCTTTTTTTAAAAATTACAAAAACAAAAAAATAGTCGAATACAGTTCAGTAATTAAAGCATTCTCATTTCTTCCACCATGATGTAGTTAGTTATCTGTCAAGTAATGATAGTAGACTTTTTAAAGTTTGTGGGAAGGGGGGAATTTTCTGTCCAGCGCTTTTGGCGTACATGGGGAATTCTACTAGAATAGAATATTTGCAAGAACGTATGTTAATTGATAAGTTTTAATTCTTGTGGATGTGAAAAGGCATACCATCTCCCCCCTACATTACAAGAGTAATATGAAATTTGTAGGCACTTGTTAAAGGTTTAAATTTATCATCCTAAAATTGTTATTGAATAAATTTTACAGTAATTTATTAAGGAAATCAGTCAATGAAATAGGTTAACCCGTATGATAAAATGTCTGACTGTAAAAAAAATTTCCTAGTTATATTCAGAGACAAAAAGTGTAAAAAGAATTACTGTTATTTATTAAGGAAAATAAATGTGAATTACGTTAACGCGTACGATTATTCTTATTATTATTTCACAAATAAGGTGATGAGCTTGGTAACATTATATTTGTGTTCGTTTTCATAGAAACAACGCAACAAGCGGTTTCTAATAGAACAGTACCATATTTTTTTACAAAATCCATTACATTTTTTTAATATGCCAATTAATAATTTATACATTTGAATATTGTTTATAATTAATACATTATATAATATTTTTTAAACTTTTGAATGCTATATTTATTAGGATTCTCCCAACTCTGGAAATTATCTCTCAACCATGTGGAAGACCACTTGGCCAACATTGAGATGAATAACACATTATTCATTTATATATATATATATATATATTGTAATAACATTGAAGTAGAATTATTCTAGTAATATTTAATGTATTAGTAATAAATTTTATACAATTAATTCATATTTTGTTTTATTATACTTTTAATACTATATATATATATACTTACTTGTCGTGGTTTCTTCACCTAAAATGCATATATAAAAATAAAATTTAGCATCTTAAAATAACAGATAAATATTGTTACTGATTGTTATATTGCATTTTACATTAAATTAATTTACCCTAAGTAAGTAAGCAAAAATAAATGAATCTAGATTGTTGAGCTAAACAGATTCATAAACTAATTTCTGAATAGTGAATTTTTTCAATAAGTAATACTCGTTTGAAATATCTATTTAATATGAACTTTTGGATTATTTTTATATTCTTCCTAAGGCTATGAAGTTATTCTAAAACTGTAAGATTTTGTCTTAACAATTCATACTAATTTTGTTAACGACTTAGTTATATATATATATATATTACAATAATACAAGCTAGGATATCTTTGGCATTGATGTACATTACATGCAGCCAGTCTAAATCGAGAGATAGACGAGCATTTTAAAATATAAAATAAAAAATTAGATTTCTCTCAATTGATGATTTATAAATGCATTATATAATTTAAATAAAATAAAACACGGAAGTAATGGCACTCTTTTATAAAGGTCATTTTACATATGATTTATTAAAATGAAAACTATTTAAATGTGTTACTTATCTTAAATGTAATACGCACAAGCTAGGAAGAAACCGCTAGTTGTTTCGTTTTATTGAATATTGGCCTAAGAGAAAGTGATAAACAAATAATTTATAGTCTTCTATACATCAAATGAAAGGGAATACAAGTGTATAGAAAAGTACAAGGTGAAGATTAAATAATTTAAACTAAAGTTTCCAAAGGTCCAAAATAAAATATATACTTAAAATAAAATATATTGTGTAAATCCATTCAACAATATAGTTAAAAGTTAATTGAACAACATATAATTGTAGGAGATAATAACGAAAAAACAAAAAAAAACAGTAATTACTGATAAGGAAATACATAAAAAACCAAGGATTAGTGGAATAATGAAACAAAAAAGAAAACAAGCTCAAGCTTATTGAAAAGAGTTGTTTTTCTAGAAACGGCTATAGAAGGAGAAAAAATAGGAAAAAACAACAACTGTGGAGAGTCAAAGTGCATATCAATGGCACCATATAACTTATAAAATTAAACAGTTCATTGAAATGTAGAAAGATACCAATTTTAACTTCATCAATGATATTTATCATCTAAGAATATTGCTATTAAAGTACTTTTTCATATTGATTCAAACTCAGTTTGTATGGCGATATTCTGCATAAAAGAAATAATAAATTTGTTAAGTTAAACAACATGTGTCAGCTAAAGCCCACAATACAATACAACTTTGGAGATTGTGAAGAGGTGAAATAGAGCTTTCTTGCCCATCGGAGAACAGTTTATGATTCTCTGCAATAATATAGTCCCATATTTTTACTAATATGAAGATATCAACCAACTAATATGGACTAATTTTGGTACTGATATACTTGGGCATCTACATTTAATTTTATGCTTAACTGTTTCTTCAAGCCCTGCTTGATAAATTTAAAAATCATTGTACTTTAGTTAAAAAACAGAACAGAAAATAAAAGATAAAAATGGAACTTGCTTCTGTTGGGAAATAATTTTTAAAATACTTTGTGTTCTTCATTTGGATTGTTAAAATGTTTTATTTGATAAAGAAATGTGCACACAAAACTTGAGTTGTTCATTTACATTGTTCTATTATTTAATAATAATAATAATAATAATAATAATAATAATAATAATAATAATAATAATAATAATAATAATAATAATAATAATAATAACAATAATAATAATAATAATAATAATAATAATAATAAATCTTTTGTTTTTTTTTTATTTAGATCTAAGTGTTTTCAGAATGATAAATGTTCTAGTGTTGTATATTGTTGTTTAAAATAATGCTATTCAAAGAACTTCAATGATAAAATAATTAATTGCTAGTAAAGAGACTGCATTGAGATATTTATGGTAGAAAGATCTATTTAATAAAAACAAACTAGAACAATCTTGTGTCAAATGTGGCAGCTAGCCTAGAACAAAAAAAAATCTGAGAGGAAATTTAGATCACTTTTGCTTTGTCCACATCATGATTGCCAATTTACTGGGTCCATATGAAGCAGCAATATTCTTTTTGTGTGAAAAAAATAAAACAACCATTGGTATCAATAATCCAAAAAAATATTTTTCATTTTAATTTTCTTTTAATTTATTGTTAATCCAAGACAAGCTAGTTTATTTTTACTTCATTGTGTTATTTGTATTAATTTTTTATAAAAAAAATTCTTAGAAATTCTGACATTTTTATAAAATTCTAATTTTATAAAATTCTAATTGATCATATTTTTTTCCTCACTTTTTCACACCCAAATAAGAAAATTAAAAATACAAATAAGAATAAAACTTCCAAACAAACTGTCAATTACAAGTAATAAGATATTTGAAATTATACATTTAATTTATAAATTAATTTGTAGTCAATATTAGGTAATCTTAAAACAGGCAAAACTCTCCATATAGTAGTGCCCCTCAGTGAAAGCCAAAATAATCAATGGATGCATGGTTTGTGCATAAAATCCCTATCTAGTGCCTATTCATCCAATATCCCCAAACTAGTTTCTAGCTTATATCTTCATCAGTGAGGATCCTTTGATCTGAGAGTATTGCACCTATATCTTAGAATCCAATGCAACCCTCCAGCAGTCACCTTTTATGGCTATTTAACTACAAAACTATGAGTCCGAAATTCAAAACATATTTTCAATCCAAGCCCATTAGCTTATATAGTGACATAGGTCTGAACTCAATTTAGTACCCATACATTTTGGTGTCTTTTGTTCTTTAATAAACATAGCCACTAATATACTATTAGACAGGATTGCTATTAAATCATTAAACATTTTATGATCCTCATTTTCTATGCTTTCTCAAGTTGTTTAAACAGGCAAAACTCTCCATACAGTAGTGCCACTCATTATATTTTCAATTTTGGACTCATAGTTTTGTAGTTAAGTAGAGATAAAAAAGTAACTGCAGGAAGGTTGCATTGGATCCTAAGATCTAGGTGCAGTGCTCTCAGATTCAAGGCTCTTCACTGATGAAAGCCCAAACTAGAAACTAGTCTGGGATATTGAATAAGTAGGCACTAGATAAGGATTTTATGAACAAACCTTCTTGCATCCATTGATAACTCTGACTTGCACTAAGTGGCACTACTGTATGAAGAGTTTTGTGTGTTTTAACAGTTTGAGAAATCATAAGAAATGGGGATCATGTGATATTAGGTAATATTATGAAAAATCAAAATAAACCTCGAAAACTTAAAATTGGCCTTTTTTGTTCTCTCATTCTTTTCCACCTTCTTTCTTTATCTCAACACCCAATAAAAATTGAAAAAACAAATAATACTTTAAAACAAATCTGTCAATGAAAAATAGTAAGAGATTTTACATTACACATTTTTAATTTATAAATTGTTTAGTATTATGATAAATCATTTTTCCAAATAAAAAGCATCTTAAATTTACCAATTTGTTATCCCACTATTGTTTCTTGGCATCAGTCTTTAAAAGATTCAACTAAACATAAAATGAATTTTAGATATCAGTGTATGACTCTAAAAACATAAAGTGATCAATCTGTCTACTGAACTTACTAAACTATTTTTAATAAACCATTGTATGATTTTTTTAAATTTATATATATTATAATCTTATGGTTGGGCTCATTGTTTGTCAATCCCTATTTAAATGGTACAATTGTGTAAAATTTTAAATGTTAATTGATAATAATTAAATATATTAAACACATGTAGTATATCAGTGGTGTGTTATCATGATTGCTAAATTATATTATAAAAATAAATAAATTTCATCAATAAATCTTCTGAAAATGATAAAGAATTGGGTTGTTCAAGATATGTGCTAGTCCGGATTAATTTTCAATAGTCTCAAAATAATAATTTGCTAATGTTATTATTAAATTAAGTATAGAAACATTTAGTATTTTATTATTATTAAATAATTGTCATCAAAAGACTTAAAATTATAGTTATTCTAAATTAATCTTTATAATTCTTAAGCTTTTTTTACTGCAATGTAAAATAGTTTTGAACAGCTTAATTAGTTATCATTTATGTTTATAAATGGAGAATTATTAATTATATGTTACAACAATTTAATTGGTCTGTTAACTTTTTGCAATCATCCTCTCTGGTAAAGGTTAATAAATAAGCCAACATAGATTTTTATATATGAGAACAGGGAGAATTGGAGAATTAAAAGAACCAGGAGAGAAAAAATAACTGGGTAACTGAAAATTATTAAAAATAAAAAATGAGAAGTGGATTTGAATTAAAATGGAATTGAATTGGATTAGTAACTTGTAATTAATAGAGTAGAAACTTCATTTGACTTACACACATAAAGCACAACATCAATTGGAAATTATCAAAAGTTCACATCTAAAACTGATAAACATATTGGAGGAAAAAGCCTGCCAAAGTGGGCTTCAAATTTAAAGCAACTCAGAAGTTTGTAAGCTTGAAATTTTACTTTTTATTTTATAAATGTTTTAATTATTATATTTATTGTGTGCATTATAAAAAATGCTTATAATTTATTTGGAATAAAAAGAAAGAAGAGAAAAGAGAAAATTATTTTGTACTTTCAGTTGGAGAATAAATTTGAAAGAAGCAGAATTATGATAGGAGATATTTAATGTCTTTTATTGCTGTTTTAAATTTATAAGACACTTGTGACATGTTTTTACTTATGTCAAATGTGAAATAGTATTTAAAGTTAACTCTAAACACTACAATTTTTATTATAATATATTAACTTCAAAACACATGGAGAAAATATTTCAAGGGAAATTAAAAATTATGTTGTTGTAGTCAATTTAAGGAAAATAATAATCTATTCCTGCTTAATTTAATAATATAAATGAAGATAACTGAAACACAGGCTTATAATATACCTGTGTCCATATATGTAATATATAGGGTATATGAACACAGACTTATTAGATAGAGTGGAGAGTGGTGGGTCATTTGAAAGTCTGTGCTCATATACCCTATATATAAATGAAGATATTAAATTATGAAAGTTTACAAAAGTGTTTATTATGACTCTTAATATTAAATATTCTCTGCATTGCCTTAAAACTTATATTGAGGCAAAACTGGATATGTCATCTTGTAACTTTTGGTAACAAGTGGAATTGACACATTTACTAAACTGAGTTATAAAATTTCTCTAATAATGAATCAAATGTCAGCCTAATTTTGGTATATTAATTATCATGTTAACAACATTGTGAATTGAATTTATAATGTACCAACATAATGTATGAAATCCATATATGTGATAAAGATAAGAACCAATGTTTATCTTCAACTTCTTTAGATTCTGGAATAATGAAGCATTGGAAGTTAACAGAAGAAATCTATTATTGTGTATAGATCCATTAACGTACTCGGATTACAATTTAAATTAGTAAAGAAGTATGAAATATACTTCTATGGTAAAGAATATTCATCAGTTATATAATGCTGCAGATTTCAAATGGTTGCAATCAATATTTTGTTTTCTTTGTTTCACGAGAAGAAATGTAAACAAAAGGAAGATTTATGTAATGATATTATGTCTTGCCTTGTAATATTATGCACATTAATGTTATAGATGTAAAAACAGGTTTATGTAGAAAATGAAACTCGTGATATAAATATAAATTTGTTCAAATATAAAAAAGGTGAAGGTGATCATATTCAATATAAATTTTGTTCATATTTTGAATATGAACAGAGGTAAGATGGTTAAAATTCTTCATGATAAATTATTATAATTTTTATTTTAATATTTTTCTTTCTAGTCAATAAAAGCTACAGTTTCTGAATAATAATAAATGGATAATATCCAATTCTGGATAATTTAAGTGCATTAAACATGGTATTTTATATGTAACACTTAACCAATTAATAACTAAAGACAGCTATAGTTATGGGTCATTCTCAAATTGATAATGATAATTATAATTTTTATATGTTAAATAGTAATATATTCCATTTTGCTGAGTATCTTTATATATTCATGGTGATATTCATATAAGATTTGACCATTATTATGTTGAATGATTATAATGATACATGTATAACATTTGGAATATATGGTAGATCCATGCTGCATCATGCCAGGTGTACCTATTCCCTTACCCTGAGTGATGATAGAAATGATCATCATGGGTGAATCATGAATGATACTCATAAAACTTTGAGCAGATTAAGGCCATACTTTTGTAGTGTATTGATATAGTAATTTAAATAAGGAGTTAACCACCCCTTCCTTTTTATATCCCCAAAGGTGCTCCAAAAGTGACACTGCCATTTCAGACAAAGTAGTGGTATAGTTGTTTAAATAAGGGATTAACCACTCCTTCCTCTTTCATATCCCTAAAGATGCTTCAGAAGTGACACCAGGACTCCAGACAATTTGCAGTCATGAAATGACTATTATCTGGGTTATTATTCGTTTTCTTTTGCCTTAGCTCAATCTTATATATCTTTGGATATATTATATATTTTATTATGCTCCATATTCCTAAGTTTTAATGGTTTAGTATTGATAACAACAGAATCGTTTCTGAAATATAGTATTTAAAAATGTAGACTGTACTTAGTATTGAGCAAAACGATGATAAGAGATATTAGTTAAAAGTTGTTTTATATAGTACATTGTTATTTAGTGCCTACTCATCCAAGATTATCTCATCTATATCTTTAATCTATATTATTTATTGTTTATATCCAAGTTGTTTTAAAATGCTGATATTTTTCTTAATGTTAAAAGAGTTCTATAATATAAAATTAATAACTAACGATAGCATAATAATAGCCTTGTCTCCTAAAGCAATGTCAGCTGTCTAATAGCCTACATAGATCGGTGAAATAGGAAGTCAATAGTTTTAGTAACATGTCATAACATAAATCATTATATCTTAAGTATATTCATTGTGTCATCTTGTATAATAATATTGACAGCTTATTAACCATTGGATGGAAAGTTTGAAATATATTGCTTATGTCTATTTGAAGTGAATAAGTTCTTAAAATCATGCCATTAATAAATAGGTAAAATATAAAATGTATCTAAGTCAAAATAAATTCAATGTAAGTAATAGACTTAAGTAACAATTAATTAAAAGATAATAATCTATTAAAGTGGTAAATAGATCATAAGAGATCTTTTCTTAGTAATATAATGATTTAATTAAATCTTGTTCTATGTAAATGTCTGTTATTACGTATGTTTCTTTTGTTATTAATGTTTTACAAACTTGTAAATAATGTAAATAAATTTTGTTATATTTAGTTGTCTGTGGCCTTATTGCTAAACACTATCCATATTGTTATTGCTATTGCTATCGACATATTATTTTTATTGTTGTCATAGATACCATCATCACTTATAATAGATTTTATTTTGAGTTAGCATATCAAAATAAGTTTTGTTAATCTCTTATATTTAGAGTATATAAAATCTTATTACTTATTGATCAAAAGACCATTGATCTTAAGTAAATGTACTATTTTCAAATAATGTTTTAAAGATTAAATATTTAGTTTTTTAGAATAACTTGTTTATTTAACTCATTAGATACATCATTCACTGATCTTGATCATATGCTCCATAGTCTTTAAATAAAAGATAATTTGTAAATTACTATTACATTTACTTTATTAAGAATTTATTAATACCTCATAAAATTTAAAGTTTATTTGACTGTCGCTATTGGAATAGTTAAATGTTATTTACTGATTCCATTTTTGTTTTATGAGCTGTTTTTGCTTGTTATATTTGGATAGTGGAAAAATCCCTCTTATTGATCCAAATATGTCTTTTAAAATAATATCATAAGTTATATGAACCCTGAGAAAATTAATTTATTGATTAATAGTCTCAACTTTAGCTTTATTGTTAATTTTTTCATTTCTTAAGTTATTTGTTACGCTTTGCCTTGATCTCTTATGTTTATCCTTATTATTTAATTGATTCGATATAATTTTAAGATGTAAGTTTCTTTTTGTAAATTAACAATCTATATTAATTTGGTGGTTAAATATTTTGTTTAGTCAAAATTAGAACCCTTTGGCTTTGTTTCATTATTATCTGGCTGTTGTTTGATAGAATATTAGTTTTATAGTTCAGAATCTCATTGTTCATTATCAACATTGTCATCATAATTCATCCATATTTTTCTTTCTTTTATTTTTATCCTCATTTCATCTTAAGTCATTATCATAATTGATTTTTCACTTCATTGATTCCTATTCTATCCCCACCTTAATTATTCATCCTCCTAACACATTTTTTTCTTCTCCTCACTCTTAAGTTCATTCATTTTCATTAGTTAATTATTATTTGTTTTTCATCATCCATTTCTACATCTTGATTTATTTATCAACCAACTCCTGCTTTTAATTTCATATTCATTTCATAGATGAATGTCCTTCCTGATTATTAACTATTTAGAAGAATTGCAAATTAAATTAATCTTGTAATATTTTTGCTTTAGACCCTGAAGTTAATTCATTAAATTTTTAATATTAATTATAAGAGATTTAGGGCTGATATAATGTAGAATCAGTGGTGCCTTGTAGCCTCTATTTATGTTTACTCATGCTTTGTGACACTCCTTTCCCTTAGATTTGTTAGTGCTCATGCTAACCAAGTTTGTTTTAAGAGAATAGTATTTTTATTTTCTTTGATACTGGTGGTTACAATATATATATATATATATATATATATATATATATATATATATATATATATATATTGAAGCAGTCAATCTTAACTTAAGATTGTGCTTCATGTTTCTACCTACTAACCTGTGTTTAAATCCCTATTTCCCATCCCACTCCTTTTGTCATGTATATATATTTTATGTATATATTTGAAATGCACACCTAAATTATAAAGTTTTAATGTTTCAATAACATGTTTTAAAATTATTATTAATTCTTTTTATCAATTATTAATTCTTTTTATTAAAATACATAGGTGCGTATTTATATATAATATATATATATATATATAGGAGCAAAATACTAACAAAATATTGATTTTTTGTAAATATTTTATTATACGTCATTTTTTAAACTTTTTCTTTTTAAAGTACTTTTTTCCTATTAAACTGTATATTTTTATAGAATCCAATATGGAAGATGCTACAGTAATTGTCTAAAAATAATTAAAGGGGTTGGAAGCACTATTGTTTTAATCTGGGGTAGGTATTTTTAATTAAAGTTTTACTTAAAAAGGGGATTAAGATTAAAGATACTTTTGTTAAAAACATGTTGTCAAATCTATTTCTAATCTGGAAATAGATTTGAATTTATTTTTGGATGTTATCTTACTGTTGCATCTTCAAAAACAACTGATAAAAGAAAAAGTATAAAATGACTGAATTTTGAATCACAGGGAGATTAGCTACTATTGAGAGAACTGATTGTAAACATATTACATGTTGCTGTGAAACTAAAAATGATGTAGTATAAATCCACCAACCTGCTCGGCCCTGTCAGGTCATCATCTTCAGCGGCCATCTCATTCTGCTGCCCAAGAGGAAGTAAAAGCCTGACCTAAGAACTTTAATGCTAATAGAAGCTTGCAGTTATTTAAGAACTTTCATTTCAATTGCCGTGCACATGCAATATTTTAAATTGGACTCTTAAAATTGCCAGGTAACTTTTCAAGCCATCACCGCAAACTAAATCTAACCTAACTCATCTATCAAGATTTCTTTTAATATATTATTTAACTTTGTTTTTGTTAATATGTAATTTGCTCTTAGTTAATTTCTATATATAATATGTAAATTGCTCTCAAATGATTTCTTTAAATTTAATTCTATCTCATATGCTCTAACTTTCTTTAATTTTGGTGTAGTCATTTATTTATTACTTGATTTTATGTGTGCTTTTTTATTAATTTGCCACTCTCAAACAAACTGGCGAGCTTAATTTATAAAAATCTTTTCTGTCATTTTTATGTAAACCTTCATGAAGCAAGTTATTAACATCTCCTTTTAAAACATAATACAGTATTAATTAATATGCTCACCACATTGTTTTACATCAACATTTTGTTTATGCTTTAATATCAAAATATATATATATTTGTTTAACTCTGGATTTTCTACCCGGATAAATCCAGAACTTAAGTTAATTAATGCTTTGAAATCTTTTAAAATGTTTTGTTTTATTCATTTCTGAAAAGGTGACCGATTATTTGTTTTCTATATAACTTCTAGTCTTTTTTATTTACTCTTAAAATTTCAAATCTTGTATTTAAATTTTTCAGTTATTGTAAAATCAATGAAGGTGAGATTGTTTTATTTTAAATAACAGAAAGGGAAGGGGATAAATTTTAATATTTTACAATTTTAGTTATTAAGTAAATCTTCATGTTTCTTTTATTAGATAAAATCTTAACTTATATTTATTTGGGAAAATCTCTCCCTTTCTCTCTATATATAACTGCATAGTGTATTATTTGTCTAAATTATAGTATTCAAACAAGGGTCATTTATTTTAAAGCAGTAAAATTTATTCAATGTCATTAGAGACATTCATTCGTACTGCATTCCTGACATTTAGCATATCTTCATATATATATATACACCATGTGCTTCTAGTCTTCTAATCTGGGGGTTGTGACAAGTTTGAACCCATAGATTTCTTCTCATATCTCATTCCATAGATAGTTGAGCTATCCGGAATCACATTTATTTCATATAAAATGCCTCTGGCGGTGATCCCGTAAGTTTGGCACACGCTATGCATATTCACTTCGTAGATAAAAGGCCTCTCACGTCAGTTATACCAGCAAAAGTCTGGCCCATGCCATGCCTATTCACTTTTCTCTAACCACTACCCAAGAAGGGGGTGTGAGATTTCATTTTTCATCCAGAAGCATGACCTTTTCCTCTTAGTTATTTTTAGGCTATTATGTCAGCACCGCAAACTTCTTCGTATTATTATTTCTTTTGCTTCATGACCCAGTTTTAATGCTCTAATATTAAAATTGCGCTCTGCTTAAATAATATTATATATATTATATATATATATATATATGCCAACTACTTCTAGTTTTATTGATTAAATTTATTTCAATCATATACAATCTCACCGTCGTAATTTATATATCTATTTAAGAGTATATGCCTTGGGAAAAATAAAGCGTTCATCTTACTATTGTTAAAATAATTTTTCATTAAATATTTTGTCATAGATTCAAATATAATCAAATATTTTCAAATGTATTTTGTTTATTTTCACGACCTCAATGGCGTGAAAATAGTTTATATCATATGTATAATGAATTTCGGAATGCTCCTAGAAAAATATATGTTAGTCACCATGTTTCTGAACCATAAATCAAAGCGTTAATGGCAGTATTATGTAATTCTTTCTAATATTCGATTGGCATCTTAATATTGGACCCACCAAAGATGTGTGTTTATTTGTAATATATTATTTAGCTAATAAAGAGCATATGAGAAATAATAGCATGAATGACACTATGTAATCATCTACCGCTTGCTCATTCACGCACACACTAATGTATATAATTAATTTATAAATGTATAATAATTTGTCAGTATATTAAACTATATTTTTATTGTCTAACTTATTTGAGTAGTTTGAATTCCTTTTCCTCCACTTCCACATATTACAGCCATGCTTATGTATTATTTTAATATAGTCATAGTTAATAGATGTCTCATTGTTTTGCTCAGCTTTGCTAGTCAGCCGGATTAAAATTAATTCTCTTGTGCCATCACTACTATGTTATTCATTAGGTGTTTGATCTGGGGCTTAGAGAGTGGGTTCGAATTCAGGCTGGTCCTTGACCTAAATCTTGGGCTTGACTGGGTTTGAAGTACATTTTGTGAGTTCCAGCTCATGTTAGATGGATAAACATGTTTTGACTGGCACAGTATATATATATGAAAAACAAAAACAAGTTACTCACATAACCTGCTATCACTTGTTATTTATGTTCAAAAGATGGCGCTTTACCAAAACCACCGAACAAGTGTAAAATTTGTTTACATAAATGGAAAAAGAGTCAGAATTAACTACCTCTTTCATTTGCTCACCTCCAGATCAGCTGATTTCAAGCTGGTTTGCTCTCCTCAGTGAGGGATAGAGTATAGAAACTAGATCTAAACACTGACTCTCAAGTGTTTATGCAAAACGTTTCTATCAGATTGCAAGCGTGAATTTTTCAGACCGGTAAAGTCTTCAAACTCAGCCTAGCAAGCCAGATATTTATATGGGTCTGATCTCAGTTCAGTATCACCATATAATCAAAGTCTCTGCAATATATATCATTGCAAGAAAACTTTAAAGGTACATTTATGAAAAACAAAAACAAGTTACTCACGTAACCTGCTATCACTTGTTATTTATGTTCAAAAGATGGCGCTTTACCAAAACCACCGAACAAGTGTAAAATTTGTTTACATAAACGAAAAAAGAGTCAGAATTAACTACCTCTTTCATTTGCTCACCCCCAGATCAGCTGATTTCAAGCTGGTTTGCTCTCCTCAGTGAGGGATAGAGTATAGAAACTAGATCTAAACACTGACTCTCAAGTGTTTATGCAAAACGTTTCTATCAGATTGCAAGCGTGAATTTTTCAGACTGGTAAAGTCTTCAAACTCAGCCTAGCAAGCCAGATATTTATATGGGTCTGATCTCAGTTCAGTATCACCATATAATCAAAGTCTCTGCAATATATATCATTGCAAGAAAACTTTAAAGGTACATTTATGAAAAACAAAAACAAGTTACTCACGTAACCTGCTATCACTTGTTATTTATGTTCAAAAGATAGCGCTTTACCAAAACCACCGAACAAGTGTTAAATTTGTTTACATAAACGAAAAAAGAGTCAGAATTAACTACCTCTTTCATTTGCTCACCCCCAGATCAGCTGATTTCAAGCTGGTTTGCTCTCCTCAGTGAGGGATAGAGTATAGAAACTAGATCTAAACACTGACTCTCAAGTGTTTATGCAAAACGTTTCTATCAGATTGCAAGCGTGAATTTTTCAGACCGGTAAAGTCTTCAAACTCAGCCTAGCAAGCCAGATATTTATATGGGTCTGATCTCAGTTCAGTATCACCATATAATCAAAGTCTCTGCAATATATATCATTGCAAGAAAACTTTAAAGGTACATTTATGAAAAACAAAAACAAGTTACTCACGTAACCTGCTATCACTTGTTATTTATGTTCAAAAGATGGCGCTTTACCAAAACCACCGAACAAGTGTAAAATTTGTTTACATAAACGAAAAAAGAGTCAGAATTAACTACCTCTTTCATTTGCTCACCCCCAGATCAGCTGATTTCAAGCTGGTTTGCTCTCCTCAGTGAGGGATAGAGTATAGAAACTAGATCTAAACACTGACTCTCAAGTGTTTATGCAAAACGTTTCTATCAGATTGCAAGCGTGAATTTTTCAGACCGGTAAAGTCTTCAAACTCAGCCTAGCAAGCCAGATATTTATATGGGTCTGATCTCAGTTCAGTATCACCATATAATCAAAGTCTCTGCAATATATATCATTGCAAGAAAACTTTAAAGGTACATTTATGAAAAACAAAAACAAGTTACTCACGTAACCTGCTATCACTTGTTATTTATGTTCAAAAGATGGCGCTTTACCAAAACCACCGAACAAGTGTAAAATTTGTTTACATAAACGAAAAAAGAGTCAGAATTAACTACCTCTTTCATTTGCTCACCCCCAGATCAGCTGATTTCAAGCTGGTTTGCTCTCCTCAGTGAGGGATAGAGTATAGAAACTAGATCTAAACACTGACTCTCAAGTGTTTATGCAAAACGTTTCTATCAGATTGCAAGCGTGAATTTTTCAGACCGGTAAAGTCTTCAAACTCAGCCTAGCAAGCCAGATATTTATATGGGTCTGATCTCAGTTCAGTATCACCATATAATCAAAGTCTCTGCAATATATATCATTGCAAGAAAACTTTAAAGGTACATTTATGAAAAACAAAAACAAGTTACTCACGTAACCTGCTATCACTTGTTATTTATGTTCAAAAGATGGCGCTTTACCAAAACCACCGAACAAGTGTAAAATTTGTTTACATAAACGAAAAAAGAGTCAGAATTAACTACCTCTTTCATTTGCACACCCCCAGATCAGCTGATTTGTTCGGTGATTTTGGTAAAGCGCCATCTTTTGAACATAAATAACAAGTGATAGCAGGTTACGTGAGTAACTTGTTTTTGTTTTTCATAAATGTACCTTTAAAGTTTTCTTGCAATGATATATATTGCAGAGACTTTGATTATATGGTGATACTGAACTGAGATCAGACCCATATAAATATCTGGCTTGCTAGGCTGAGTTTGAAGACTTTACCGGTCTGAAAAATTCACGCTTGCAATCTGATAGAAACGTTTTGCATAAACACTTGAGAGTCAGTGTTTAGATCTAGTTTCTATACTCTATCCCTCACTGAGGAGAGCAAACCAGCTTGAAATCAGCTGATCTGGGGGTGAGCAAATGAAAGAGGTAGTTAATTCTGACTCTTTTTTCGTTTATGTAAACAAATTTTACACTTGTTCGGTGGTTTTGGTAAAGCGCCATCTTTTGAACATATATATATATATATATATATATATATTGAACTGGGTGGTGTTGTAGATCACTTGGAAAAACAAAATCTAGCATGAACTTTACTCTTTAATAAAATCTAAACTTGTGAAACAATATTGAAAAACTTTTATACAAAAAATATGATACAATTATAAACTTATACATTCGATCTACACCAAGGCAATTTATACATTGTTCTACCATGGTCCCTTAGGCAGAGAAGAATTATGCCCAGAGGGCACCTGTGACCAAGCCAGAGCTAATACAAGGTACATAACTCAGACTACCTTTCAAGAGCCCAGATCTTCTCAGGTGCAAAATTCAACACCTATCACTCAAGGCACTTTTTTGTTTCAAAGTAAAACCTCAGGTGCCAGTTAGCTACAAGAACTAACATGCCCTGAATGATGGCCAACTAATTCAATGCCTAAAAACTTCCATTGGCTGAAAATATCTAGTAAGATTTACTTTTAATTCACTGTATAGTACATCTTCTGGAATCTTGAGATCACATAAATGCTTAGCAATTTGTAGAATGTTGCTACCAGTAAAATCAGGAATGTTAAAACTTTAAGCTTATCATTTTCAAATTTTACTGGTTCTTATATAATGTTCTATGTGCTCCACATAAATATTGCACCCTGAGGGATTACTGACATCAAACTCATGCAAATTATGAGTAGGAACTTCTATTTTTACTCTTCCCTTTTTTCATACATGCACAATTTTTCTTTAATTAAATTAATTTTCTATGCATGTTCTTCTTAAAAACTGTTGACTGTGCCATCTGCTGCAACCATGGGGAGACAATCTCAGCCATATAGGCAAAAATGAATAATATACAAACAACTTAAAAAGATAAATCAGAAAATTTAATTCTGTTTGCTGATGTATTGATTTAACAATATAACAGGTATAATAAATTATATTACTGACAATAATTTATCTCATTTAATTTTGGGAATTGCTATGGAATATATTTAGTTATACCACTAAACATCACATAATCGCCATTTCTTATCCTTGGCCATAACTGTTATTAAAACAAGTAAAATTCTTCATACAGTAGTGCCACTCATGCAAGCCAGAGTAATCAATGGATTCCAGAAGGCTTGTGCATATAATCCCTATCTAGTGTCTTTTAGGTGCAGTGCTCTCAGATACAAGGCTCCTCACTGATGAAGGCCACAAGCCAGAAACTACTCTGTAGATATTGGATGAGTAGGCACTATATAGGGATTTTATGCACAAGTGTTCTGGCATTTATTGATTACTCTGGCCAGATAGTTTTGCTGTTTTAATATATTTAGTGTGTGAAAATATATTATTTCACACACAGCTCATCAAATTAAAATCTATGAGAAATTGTTTCCATTTTAACTTTAATAGTAATTTATTAAAACTAACTTCATTCAGCATTATCATTTCTCCTTTTTGAGAATACATTGCTTTATTTTCACAGCCATTCTTCTCTCTTGACTGTGACTGACTGCTTTCAACTGCTGGGCACAAAGAATCTCAGACTTTTTATTATTTACAAATGTATATCTACTTAATTGGATTATGTCCTTTACATGAGGGGTCAGAGTGACTTATGATCAACCCAGCTGTGATGAGAATGTCAAAGTGTGGGCTTTGAGCATTCCATCATCAGATTTTCAATAGGATGGATGGCTGAAGAGTTGGAGAGTGAAGTGGATTAAAGTCTGTCCATTAAAGTATAAAGATTGGCTATCTTAATATAAATCTAAGCACTTATTGTATATATGTGTAGATATGATAATCTGGACCAACTGTGGGTGCTGGTTTAGCACAAAATATGTACATTATCTTTAAGACATATATGTGGTCACGTTGTATGAGATAGTGTGGAGAGTTGATGGTCTTGTGAAGGTCTGAGCTCAAAATACCCTATATATTACATTGTTTGTACAGATGTGTGTGTGTATATATTGTAAAAGATCGACAAATCTACCTTTATTTTAAAAATCATTTGTTGGTTTAAAGAAAAACTCTTTGATTTGATGTTTATATATGGAGTGTTATTATTGCTTATGGTTTTTAGTTATAGTTATTGTTGTTTGGATTTATTATTTTATTTATTTGTTGATGGTACATCGCTTTAAATATTTAATTGTTATTGATGTTATTATTCTTAATGATGAGATTTTTAATAGTAATAGTGACATATACTAATTAATATATGTGTATATCAATATTATAAATAAAAAAACATATAAATGGTTAATTATAAAAAAGATTATTTTATTTTAAGTGATTATCAAAAAAATGCAATGTTATTATATATATATATATATGTTAAAACGAAGATTTGCACGGGTTAAATATATAAAATACATATTTTGCGGGTTCATCCGTGTTAAAAACTTTTAATATCAATATACTGATGTTTCGACTTGGTCACACAAGCCATCCACAGAGTTAGAAAAAGGTAGAAAGGAAAAAAACTTTCTACCTTTTTATAACTCTGTGGATGGCTTGTGTGACCAAGTCGAAACGTCAGTATATTGATATTAAAAGTTTTTAACACGGATGAACCCGCAAAATATGTATTTTATATATATATATATTTAAAGCTATCAAATAAATTTTTGATTTAATATTTTCTTTATGATTAATATTTTTATTTTGAATGTTAATTGTTTAAAAAAACACATATGTTAACAATGGTTGTCAAGACTGCATGTTCCATTGCACGTGGAAAACATCAACAACAACAGAAAAGAAGGCCATTATTAAAATGGTTATTAAAAGAAACTGAAGGAGAAAAAAAAGCTAATTGTACTTTTATATTCAGTGTCTTTATTTGTCAAGATAATTGGATAATCTATTGTATGTAGACATAGCAATAATGTTGGGGTAAATAATATATTATCTGCAGTTCAAGGTTTGACTGCACCTTTTCTTTTACCCCAGATCAATTTAAAAAGAAAAACTAAGCAAAAACTTAACATATGATTTCATCATGCAACTTAAGTTGAAATTTAATATAGCTATCTAGGAATCTACAATGGAGAGAAATCTTAAGAAAATAGAATATATGTATATATGCATTTGGAAACTGATAATTTTCATTAATGTGATATTTTCTTCAAAATTTAACCTTTGTTTAGAATGCATTCAAATATTAAAAAAATATAAAGGAATAAAACAACAGAACAAGTTGAACTTTGAAAAGGTAATAAATAACTTTATTAATGTAAATGATATGTTTATATATATATATTTTTGAGATCGATATTCTTTTTTTTTTTATTAGAAAAATGAAACGTTTTTATAAGTATAATTCTGTTTTAAATTGCATATGAGTTATTATATTTTTTTTAATAAGTGAAATTTGTCTTTACAAATTTTATTATCCAAAAATTTTTTTATTATTTATACATCTTAATTCTTTTAATATTTTTTTTATTTATTTGACAATTAGATGTGTTCTTAAGGATGGATCATAGATTGAGTTGATTTATTAAAGGTTACTTATCAATTAGAAATCATCATTATATATATATATATATATATGTGTGTGTGTGTGTGTGTGTGTGTGTGTGTGTGTGTGTGTGTGGGTACATATATAAGATAACAAATAACAAAATGAGGTGAAATAAGTTCCATATTCATATTAAGTTATAAGTTAGCACTAAATGACTGAGTAGTCAAAGATATGTTATATTTATAGGCCTGAGTGAGCCTCATTGTAAATAATAAAAAAGAGTATTCAATGCTTGTAGAAATAAATATAGTCCAAAATTGGATATAATATATAAACCTTTTATAATGCAGTGGAATAACCTTTGACGATTTCTTTTGATTTAATGATATTTAATCGATTAACCTAGTTTTGAGAGCATATCTATTATCTATTTTATTAGTTTACAATATTTTACCAGACAATTATTTACTTATTTATTTATCTATTTTCATTTTAACTTCATATAATAACTCTTATGCCAAACATATATTTGCTATATATAATATACCTTTATTTAATTTTTTTTTTTTTAATTTGAATATTTGGAAAATATAAATATTGGTTTGTGTTTATATTAATGTATACTTATTGAGTACAAAAATGTCTTTGTCTATTTAATATATATACTTATTGCAAGTGTGTGTGTGTATGTGTGTATATATATATTATAACGATCGAAATGCAAGTGAAGATCGAATCTAACCGCAAACTACGATATCTGCTCTACAAGGTGCCATCTAGGCATTTAAATCTAGAAAAATTTATAGAGTAGGCAGATACGCGCTGTTAAGATTCCACTTTACTTAAATATTCAGATCGTTAGCCCAAGTCACTAGCTCAGTGGAGTAGCAGAGATAATAAAATATAAATTTTATATCTTAAATATAAAAGAATAAGAATATATATATATATATAAGAGGAATAAAATAAGCCACTGCCAGAAATTAACACATAAAAATATTTATTTACGCACATATAAAATCATTCTAATTTGAGGAATAAGTTTAACATTTTAGATTTTTACATTTAACTAAGTTTCAATGAGTTTAATATTTTATTTAGATAGTCGAGTATGAATAGACTACACAGATCTGCATTTGAAAAGAAAATATTCTTCCCTGATTTAACCCTAGGCAACAAATTTTGCAATCAAACCGGCGCCAATCCATCTGATACATTTATGTATTCAATGTAGCATGAAAATACGACAACACAAAATACTATACTGTCAGGAATGTACATCTTATCAGTAAGTAGAATTAGAGAAGACATTGTCTCTCCACCAACAGGAATGTCACATCTGTTGGCGAGTAGAACAATAAACATAAAACTCCATAGGAATGGACTGCGGTCCTTTGCCATCTTACAAACCCATCCATAGGCAAACAGAAGGTGTGTGGCATATGTATATAATCCTGCCTGTAGCAGATCTCATACTACATCTACAATTACACAAATATATCCAATCCATTGAACCAATTCAATTACGAAATGAATAACCTAAGATTACCCTCCCTTAATATAACTTTCCAAAACTATATAGCCATTCACACCCGACTTAAATTTAACATTTAAATATGTTCGCACAGATTATTTTTATAAATTTGTTTTTAAAATGTTGAGTATAGATCAGCTGCACAGATTCCACAGTCAAAAACATCCAAATCAAACACAATCGATCAAAATACAAAATCATCGATAACGTCAATTGCAAAAGAGAATACACAAGGCCCCATGGCATTCATCGTAAGATGCCCGCATTAACATCGTTGACCTATATATTCTAATCAAATGTGAAAACTTCAACATAATCAACCGCTAACGAATCTATGCAACATCTATACCCAACCTAAATTTCATCATTTAAAATTTAAACAATAAATAATTTATACAATGAGAAAAAAAAATGGAAACGATTTTTATCAATCGGAAAACTTATAAAATTAAACATTATTAATTTGATTTTAAACTTAAAAAAGTCAGATAGAAGTTCATAAGCTTGAACAAAAGTTCTTAATTATTTTTAAATTTAGAGTTCATGTCAATATAGCTTACGGTAGAAGAGTCCAGGTTTCTGCTTTTAATTCCCGCAATGCCTCCATTGGAAGATAATGTTCTGGAGATGGTGATAGCTGGTTCAAGGTATCACAGTCTTTTCATTTTTTTTTATATAGAGTGTGGTATGTGCGTTCTACCATATCTCTCAAACACAAAATGCTGGAACTGTCCGAAAAAACTGTATTTCCCTTTTTATATTATCCACACGGATTCAATCAACAAAACATCACTAATCCATCACTTTCGTTAGGGTCCGAGCCAAGGCTTAGTGCTTCCATTGATCAAGCTAATTTCTCCTTATTTTCTTATCTATCTTTCATCAGATCACTTTAATTATACAAGAGCCCAAGGCTAGCTTGCTTTTCAAACAATTTATAAACAATCATTTCCATTTACAGATTACAAGAATTAATTAATACCTGTTTTTATTTTTAAATCTTGTACTTTTTTTTATAAAAAAGTATGTTCAAATACTTATTTATTTGTTTTTTAAAAAAAAATATTTTTAAAGTTTGGCATCTGTGCGAATGTATATACGTTTAACAAAACATTTTAATTTTAGCGTTTAGTTTTTTACTTTTATTTGCGAACTTTTAAGTTTTTATTTTAAATTAATGTAATGACATATTTATATATCGTTACAATATATATATATATATATTTGGTTTTTTTTGTATTTGGGTTTCTATTTAAAAATATATTTAAAATACTGATACTACTTAAAAATCAAACCGTAATCTAGAAATAAAGGATGTACCATTTGTTTTATAAGTAATGCCTTTGTATTTTATTTGGAAGAGTATTAATATTTTATTCTTATTTTTCTTTTTAGTGCCAGAGTCATTATGAAGTTTATTAAATTCACAACTTAATGAAGAATAATTTTGTATTTTAATTATTATTTAGTTTTTAGGTCACTTATACAAGTCAATGTTCATTAATATATTTAGATATACATAAGTTTACTTATGTAATGTGTATATTAGGTTCAATAAAATTCCCTTTGTTTCTGGTATATATATTTTGTTAGTCAAATTTAACCCTGAGTATAAATTGTAATGATAGGTCTCATTATTGCTCTGTACAATTTTGATTTATTTTATATATAGCTAGTTGGAAGGGCAGATAAGCAATTTGTTTAAATATAATTGGGATAATGTTATCTATTACATTTTGGTTCTTCAATGATTGGGATAATTTTATCTTTCTTCATTTAGATTATACTATCTATTATATTTGGCTTTCTCAACAATTGGATTCATTTAGATTGTTAAAACCTTTTCTTGTATGCATATTCCAATCCATTACATTTATACTTCCAATTGGTGACAGTTATACTATTACATTTGTCATTCAACGTTTTGGGCATTCTTTTCTCAGTATATGTGTATGATATGCTATGTTTATATTATTTAGATTGGATGATATATGCATTCTATTACATTTTGCACCATCATTAGGGCTTAGTTAAGTGGTGATTATTGTTGAAGAGTCTGTACTATTAGATTTGATGTCTAAAATGTGAAGCTTGATTCATTACGATTCATTTATGAGGATGGAGAATAATAATACAGTTATATCCCATACTATTACATTTATCACTTTCCACTGGAGCAATTGTGATTCTATTACATTTGGTACCCAATGATTAGGGCCATTTCAATTGGTAACAGACATTCTATTACATTTGGCATCACAAATTAAGGAGCCCGGTTAATTGATGATTGTTGGTGACA
Source organism: Epiperipatus broadwayi (assembly GCA_028023455.1). Classification (NCBI taxonomy): domain Eukaryota; kingdom Metazoa; phylum Onychophora; class Udeonychophora; order Euonychophora; family Peripatidae; genus Epiperipatus; species Epiperipatus broadwayi. The sequence continues at coordinate 168,955 of JAQFVV010000162.1, read as the reverse complement.
AATAATTTATTACATTTAGTTATCAACTAGGGCTTGAATAACAAACATATCAATGTTTTATTTTCCATTAGAAGTGACTTTTAAACATGAAGTCCAATTAGTGAATGTTTGTTGATGATAAATTGCACTAGTACAATTTTAGTAAAATAATGTTTCGGGCACAAAAGTAAATAATTAGTGATGTTATTTTTTTTTATATATGTATATGAAATGGTATTAAGTTTTAAGTTCCAGAAAATTTATACATATTATTTCTTCTCTATTTTATCTGGACTTACTTACATAATACTGAACCCAGTTGTTATGGGATAGAGATAAGCATCAATTTAATCATTTTATGCTTAACTACCATTATCTTGAGTGAGAAAGTTGTCTCACTATATTATCGGATTACTTACTTTCAATGCATGTGAACATTTTATTACATTTTAAATATTTTAAGGTTATATTGTGATTTGATATGAAATTTCCACATTTCCATATTATATAAGTGTAGAGTCCTCATTATCATTACACATCAATAAATGTTAGTTATTGATCTGATGAGATTTTTTATAAACCAAGAAGTTCATGAGTTCAAAGAACTGAAATTTAGATTGTTGAATAGCTACTATGTATAATAAAATTAAAAGGTTTGTACTTTGCTTAGTTGAGTAATTGCATGTTGGGATAATAGTGAGAAATGGTGAGCCCTTGACCTGCGGTAATTACTACATAGAAATATATATATCTTAGATTTTTTGTATGAGTATATAATATTGCATATATAATAATAATGGATAACAGTAATGAAATGCCAGTTAGTGGTAATTTTGATTTGAGATTTTATGAAGAAATTTAAAGCAGAATTAAAATCGGATCTTAGAGCTGAAATAAAAACCAGCTCTGATGAACTTAGAACTGAGATGAAAATTAACTCTGATGAACTTAGAGCTGAGTTAAAAACTAACTCTACTTGCTGTGATCTTGGGATCAGATTTTTTTTAGATACATGGTTGTATCATTTATTAGGTGGCAAAACAATTAAAATGTAATGGTAAAATCATTCATTTTAAGCAGTATGTACTTCACCAATCCTTGAATTTAAGTTGCATGAAAACACTCACAACTGATCTTGATGTAATATTGAAGGTAAATGAATCAATTGGTTTGACTAATGAGGTAAAAGAGGCCTTATATTTGTTATTGTGTAATTACAACAATGTTTTTTTTTAAAACAGCCTGAAATCATCAAAGGGTATGTCCACTGGATACGATTGAATGACCTGAAACCATTTCAGTGCAAATCCTACCCAATACCTTATCAATACAAAAAGGAGATGGATAAGCAAATTAGCCAGATGGTAGAATGGGGTGTTATCTGAAAATCTGCCTCAGCATTTAATAACCCATTAGTTATTGTCAAAAAGAAGGATGGATCAGCTCGCATTTGTTTGGATGCATGATTTCTAAATTGTAGGACAATTCCGGAATGTGATGTTCCTCCAATGATACAGGAACTCTTGGCCCATTTTGAAGTAAAGAGGGTATTCACTACAGTGGGTTTAACTGCCAGTTAGTGGCAAATTTATTTTCATTCACAAGATCAAAAGTTCACTATTTTCAAATATGAGGGACAATCTTATATGTTCCAAAGGATGCCATTCCGATTGGTTAATAGTGGGGCAAGCTTAATTTTCTGTTTAAATTAAGTTTTGTCTACAGAGATTAAGAACATATTAGTGATGTATGTAGATGACATCATTATTGCATCACAGGATATGAATGAACACTTACGACATTTAAAAGCATTTCTTCAAGAATGTAAAGACAAAAACATCAAAATTAACTTAAAGAAAAGTACCTTTGCTACTGAAGAAATCATCTTTTTAGGGCATCTTGTAGGTGCAGCAGGAGTTAAGCCTTATCCTGACAAAATTATGGCTATAAAAAATTTTCCACAAACTGAAAATAAGAAGCAACTGCATTCATTTTTCAGATTATGCAATTTTTACCCTCACTTCTATAAGAATTTAGCCTTAGATACAATTCACATGTCTCAATTGATGAAGAAGGATGTTAAGTGGAAATGGCTGGATGTCCATCAAGCAGAGTTAGAACATGTAAAGGCAAGATTTTTGGAAACAGTAATTTTACATTACCCAAATTTTCAAAAGCCATTTTATGTATAAACAGATATCAGTGGGTATGGGTTTGGAGTGGTGCTATTTCAAATGAGTGTGGAAATGAAACTATTGATCTTGTATTTTTTAAGCCATAGGTTGAAAGGGGCTGACCTACACTATTCCACCATAGAGAAGGAGGCTCTGGCAGTAGTATGGGCTTTCACTAAGCTTAAGCAATTTTTGTTGGGATCCCAAGTGGTAGTGATAACAAACCATAAGAGTTTGGAGTTTTTAAATAAGAAATATCTAAATAATGACCGCTTGGTGAGATGGAGTTTATTCTTGCAACAATTTAGCTATACTGTGCAATACTGTCAGGGTAAAAATAATATTGTCCCTGATATTCTTAGTCAGAACCCAATGGAATACCCAGATCAACCTATCAATTATACAGGAAAATTGTTTTTAACTGCTCTTACCTTGGTAGTCAATGACTTGGTGGAGAAATATTTAACAAATATTATTGAACTTCAGTTACAGGATCCTAAATTGGGGCCCATAATGTCCCACTTGAATTATAATACTATTGCAATGAGAGATGCAGAGCCAATAACTAATGGAGAATTGATACGGTATCAGTTGTCGAAAGGTATATTAATGTACTAAGTAGATCTTATGAATTCTGGATCATGGAAAGTTTATGTTCCTAGCAATATTAGGAAAAGACTCATTAATTATGTACATTGTGTGTGTGGACACTATGGTCCTAAAAAGTAGAATATGCTTTGCATAAATTGTTTTATTGGCCTCGGATGTATGCAACCATACTGAATACTTTACATTCATGTGAAATTTGTCTTAAAACAAAGTTTCTGAATAAGTCATATGCAGGGAAATGGCAGCCTATATTACCAAACAAGCCTAAGGAAATTTTGGCAATTGATTTTTATGGCCCTTTACCATCTTATTGGCATTACAAATTTTTGTTAGTAACATATGATTTATTTACAAAATATGTCACTGCTTATCCAGTGAGAAAAGCTGCGGCTAATGATGTCATCAAAGTAATGACAAACTTTCAATTTCCAATAGTTGGAAAACCAGAGTCAATTTTGACTGATCACGCCACTTCATTCATGTCAGTAGAATGGAAAAATTGGTTATGCATGCAAGACATTAAACCTGTACTGATCTCCATTCGTAACTCTCAATCTAACCTATGTGAGAGGGTTATGATGAAATTAAGTCAGTTGTTTAGGGTAAATCTTGAAAGAAATCATCGTGGTTGGGTAAACCAATTAAAGCAGGTATTGTCATACATCAACATGACTAGAAGTGAGTCTATGAGCTTTATGCTTATACAGATGCATTTTGGACAGGAAGAGGCAAGTGTAATTAAAACCCCATTGCCTGTTATATTAGAGGAGCCAGATCACAATGATGATTCATCAAAGCTAAAGAAAATATGATAAAAATAGGAGGCAAACACAGATTACAAGTGCCACAGCATCCTAGTCAGTTTAAAGAGGGAGATCTGGTATTAGTTCGTACACCCCATGTTAGTAATTCACAAGATCACAAATTCAAAAAAAATTTCAATATTTACAAGGGACCATATCGGATTGATAAAAAGGTCAGAACAAGTGCTTATGTTGTTCATATGCATGATAGTTTGAGGAGAACATATAATGCTAGAATCTTTGGCCAATACATTAGGATTAATTAGTAATGTTATAACATATATTTTAGAATTCTTGTTTTTTTTTTATTATATAATTTAAGAATTAAGTCCTATAAGTAATTAATATTTTAATACAAATCTTGTACTAATAATGTTTACTTATGAAATTTATGAAAATCTAAATAGGTGTTTAAAACTCTTATGTATATTTAGCTAAAAAAAACTATTCATAGATAATTGAAAGAATTGTAAGTCTATAGTTGAGGAGTTACTTTTCTGTAATAGATGTAATTAGTTATTTGCAAAGACATTTTTTTGTATTGATTAGGGGGTATTGAAAAAGATCGACAAATCTACCTTTATTTTAAAAGTCATTTGTTGGTTTTAAAAAAATCTCTTTGATTTGATGTTTATATATGGAGTGTTATTATTGCTTATGGTTATTAGTTATAGTTGTTGTTTGGATTTATTATTTTAGTTATTTGTTGACGGTACATCGCTTTAAATATTTAATTGTTATTATTGTTAATATTCTTAATGGTAAGATTTTTAATAGTAGTAGTGACATATTCTAAGTAATATATGTGTATATCAATATTATAAATAAAAAAACATATAAATGTTTAATTATAAAAAAGATTATTTTATTTTAACTGATTATTAAAAAAAATGCAATGTTATTATTTATATATATATATATATTTTAAAGCTATCAAATAAATTTTCAATTTAATATTTTTTATATGATTAATATTTTTATTTTGAATGTTAATTGTTTAAAAAAACATATGTTAACAATGGTTGTCAAGACTGCATGTTCCATTGCACGTGGAAAACATCAACAACAACAGAAAAGAAGGCCATTATTAAAATGGTTATTAAAAGAAACTGAAGGAGAAAAAGCTAATTGTACTTTTATATTCAGTGTCTTTATTTGTCAAGATAATTGGATAATCTATTGTATGTAGACATAGCAATAATGTTGGGGTAAATAATATATTATCCGCAGTTCAAGATTTGACTGCACCTTTTCTTGTCTTTTACCCCAGATCAATTTAAAAAGAAAAACTAAGCAAAAACTCAACATATGATTTCATCACGCATCTTAAGCTGAAATTTAATATGGCTATCTAGAAATCTACAATGGAGAGAAATCTTAAGAAAATAGAATATACATATATATATATATATATATGCGTTTAAAAACTGATAATTTTTATTAATGTGATATTTTCTTCAAAATTTAACCTTTGTTTAGAATGCATTCAAATATTAAAAAAATATAAAGGAATAAAACAACAGAACAAGTTGAACTTTGAAAAGGTAGTAAATAACTTTATTAATGTAAATGATATGTTTATATATATATATATTTGAGATTGATATTCTTTTTTTTTTTTAAAATTAGAAAAATGAAATATTTTTATAAGTATAATTCTGTTCTATAAGCGCGAAAAAAAATTTTTGGGAAACCATTTATTTTAATTTAAATTGCATATGAGTTATTATTATATATATATTTTAATAAGTGAAATTTGTATTTACAAATTTTATTATCCAAAATTTTTTTTATTAATTATACATTTTAATTCTTTTAATATTTTTTTTATTTATTTGACAATTAGATGTGTTCTTAAGGATGGATCATAGATTGAGTTGATTTATTAAAGGTTACTTATCAATTAGAAATCGTCATTATATATATATATATATGTGTGTGTGTGTACATACATAAGATAACAAATAACAAAATGAGGAAATAAGTTCCATATTAATATTAAGTTATAAGTTAGCACTAAATGACTGAGTAGTCAAAGATATGTTATATTTATAGGCCTGAGTGAGCCTCGTTGTAAATAATAAAAAAGAGTATTCAATGCTTGTAGAAATAAATATAGTCCAAAATTGGATATAATATATAAACCTTTTATAATGTAGTGGAATAACCTTTGATGATTTCTTTTGATTTAATGATATTTAATTGATTAACCTAGTTTTGAGAGCATATCTATTATCTATTTTATTAGTTTACAATATTTTACCAGACAATTATTTACTTATTTATTTATCTATTTTCATTTTAACTTCATATAATAACTCTTATGCCAAACATATATTTGCTATATATAGTATACCTTTATTTAATTTTTTTTTTTAATTTGAATATTTGGAAAATATAAATATTGGTTTGTGTTTATATTAATGTATACTTATTGAGTACAAAAATGTCTTTGTCTATTTAATATATATACTTATTGCAAGTGTGTGTGTATATATATATATTTGTTTTGTTTTTTTGCATTTGGGTTTCTATTTAAAAAAATATTTAAAATACTGATACTACTTAAAAATCAAACCGTAATCTAGAAGTAAAGGATGTACCATTTGTTTTATAAGTAATGCCTTTGTATTTTATTTGGAAGAGTATTAATATTTTATTCTTAATTTTCTTTTTAGTGCCAGAGTCATTATAAAGTTTATTAAATTCACAACTTAATGGAGAATAATTTCATATTTTAATTATTATTTAATTTTTAGGTCACTTATACAAGTCAATGTTCATTGATATGTTTAGATATACATAAGTTTACTTATGTAATGTGTATATTAGGTTCAATAAAATTCCCTTTGTTTCTGGTATATATATTTTGTTGGTTAGTCAAATTTAACCTTGAGTATAAATTGTAATGATAGGTCTCATTATTGCTCAGAACAATTTTGATTTATTTCATATATAGCTAGTTGGAAGAGCAGATAAGCAATGTGTTTAAATATAATTGGGATAATGATATCTATTATATTTTGGTTCTTCAATGATTGGGATAATTTTATCTTTCTTCATTTAGATTATACTATCTATTATATTTGGCTTTCTCAACAATTGAATTCATTTAGATTGTTAAAACCTTTCCTTGTATGCATATTCCAATCCATTACATTTATCACTTCCAATTGGTGACAGTTATACTATTACATTTGTCATCCAACATTTTGGACATTCTTTTCTCAGTATATGTGTATGATATGCTATGTTTATATTATTTAGATTGGATAATATATGCATTCTATTACATTTTGCACCATCATTAGGGCTTAGTTAAGTGGTGATTATTGTTGAAGAGTCCGTACTATTACATTTGATGCCTAAAATGTGAGGCTTAATTCATTACGATTCATTTATGAGGATGGAGAATAATAATACAGTTATATCCTGTACTATTACCTTTATCGCTTTCCACTGGAGCAATCATGATTCTATTACATTTGGTATCCAATGATTAGGGCCATTTTTATTGGTAACAGATGTTCTATTACAATATATATATATATAAATTGTGAGGGTAGCTAAGATCACTTCCACAACAAACTTTAGCCACCAGAAATAATGGATTGTTTTTTTGGTTAATTAGCATGTAAAGATCAAATAAATAATAAGTTTTGCTTGGGCACTTTTTAAAAATATATAAATGTTTAAATAGTTATAACAGTGTACTGGGAATGATGGGTAATTTACAGTGAAAACACACATATATATTAGTAATAAAATTCTAGTGTTAAAAAAAATGTAAACCTTGATAAAAAAATCATACAAATTTATATATATGTTGACCATTGTATTGTGTTGATTATATTAAATATAGACAATGACTTGAATGAAAAAATAATAATCATAGCAATAATAATAAAAAATCAAGTATTGCAATAAATAACTGAATGTAAGAAGAAGATAGTAATAATAATGTTTTTTTTTATTATTTATTTTATTTCTTTAAAATGAATTGATAATAAAAATATTTTTAAAATGCAACAATAGGCACAGGCTAGGTTTAAACAATGGAAATAACGCTGGGTATAAAAAGGAAAACAATTAAAAATCATTCTTCTTTATTATTTTGCTTTGTCATGAAAAGTCAAGTTTTGTTGAAACATTTATTTTAATAATATTTTTCTCCAAAATGGACATTTTTTAAAGCAGCATCTCAACAAATGTTAATGTTTTTCTATTTATTTGCCATTCAAAAAAAAAGAGTTAAGGAAGTGAATAGAACATTCTTATTCTTCTAGTTGAATAATCAGATAAGTTAAAATAATTTATAAATGTAAATTTAAAAAAAGGATTGTGATTTTTTTAAAGAAACTAAGAAAGAAATTAGAATGGTTTATTTAGTTTAAAGTTTAAAAGTTTATATAGCCAATAGTACAAACAGTAAATAGCTGTAATCTATCTATAAATATATTTTTTATTAAATGCAAACCACATATATATTTATGTAAACCTGTATATATAGTTAAAATATGGTATACATTGGCTATAATGATTGTCTTCAGGTGGAGGATTTATCCACTATGGCCATGTAAAAATTAACACCTATCCATCTACATTTAAGTCCCTGATAATCTAGATCCACAATAGAAATCTATATAAGGAGTGATACAAAACCATTCACTTCCAACTTAAATAAGTTCAGAATGTGCTATTTAGAATCAATCAGGAATTTTCAACATCTATAATAAAAAATGCATGAATTGTAAGAACTGTTTATGTAAGAAGGACTCTAAAAAAACATAATTGTGCCTGATCATATTGATTCATGAAATATTGTAAAATTATGTTTTATTTTTTTTGTATAGATCTGTATTTTTATTTATTATCTCTGTCTTATATTTGGGAGTTCTGATAATAATTTAACATAAAACAGTCTAACATAAGAAAATGTCAAGAGAGTGGGGAAGGGGAAGATTGAAGAGTCTTTTTCTTTTTGTTTTTAATAAAATTTAGGTAATTTATTTTCTGCCAAAATACTTGATTTTCATCTATGACTATAAAATTGAATGCCCAAACAGAATACTTAAATGGTAAGAGTTTTTATTATATATGTTATACTAATAGTATTTTTAAGATCTTTATAATGAATAAATGATTAACACTTTTAAATTAATATTTTTTATAATTTTCTTTTCTATCATATAATGTGTTGTTTTGTTATTATATTTTTTACATGTAACCATTAACAAAGGATAAGTGCAGTCAAGTCAGTTAACATATAACCAGGTCTCGCCAGCAGCAGGGCAAATAGAAAATTCTAGATTTTGGTGGCATATAAATACAGCCCAAAATTCTGTGCTACTGACTCTGTGCTTTATTTTTAGAAGGTGTTGCATAATAAACCTGCATCACTCAAATTTTTAAAGTATGACTTCTGAGTAGGAGAAGAAATTTACTTTCCCAATCTCTTCAAGATCGCCTCCATATTGCTATGCTACTATGCCATCTCCACTTTAAGATTGTCTTAATCAAATGTTAATTTAACTCTTAAAGGATGCCAACCATTATTTCTACAAAAATCTGCATTGCTGACCATGTTTTTCCACATTATTTTCCCATCCATGTATCAACCTGTACAGCCATCAAGTCATCAAATAACAGAAGATAATCCTGTCCCTGCCACCAATATAAACTCTTAAAACCTTCATCTATGTATTAGTTTATATAAAGTAAAATTTAACTCTCTGTCTATTTTATAATTGGTGATGTAGTGCCAATTATCATAAATCTCAAAGTTATGACTTTCTCTTTCTCTGTGAAAAATCTAATGCTTGAATCTATAATTTTTATTTTCTAAATGTACTTGCTGGTTTTCACTTTTACTACCTTATTATTTCAAATGCAGCAAACTTTTCACTTTATTTTATGTTTGATTATATTTTATTTAATATGCTAATAATTCAATCTAGTAAACTGATCTTATCTTAATGTTCTTTTCTGCTATTATGTAATCATAAATACTTAAATGTAAGTTTTCTTACCAAACTTGAACTTTGCTTGATTGAATAATGTTACTAAATTGTTTTATGTGTTTAATGGCAGATTATCCACTGCCATAATTAAGATATCAAATTATTACTATATTAATGCTATTGATTTAGTAAATTTTCATATTATCTAAATAAAGCTTAGTGATCTAAACTTTACTAATAATCAATTATTTGCATTTCACGCTATCCAGCATGATAATATTATTATGCCATTTTCCTACTCATTAAATGTATTAATATTTGTTTAATGAAGGGAACTACATATTCCCTCTCTTTTTATGTTTGACTTTCTAATATTTAAGGTTAATTGCTACCTTTAGGGATGAGTTAACTTGTGTCATGCCATTATACTAGATTTTACTTAATTACGAGAGCCTTAGTTAACATAGCAGCATCATTATGGACCTGATTTCTATTAGCGTTGCTTACCCTTGATAATGTCATAAAATTCATATATCTTGCTTTGTCAAACTAATACCTGGAGGTCCTGGATCACTTCATAAAGGCATATTTCATAATGAGGTTTGGAAGCACTGACTCCAGGATTGTGTCAGGTTATAGTTAGGCTCTCCTGGGACATCGGAAATTCAAACCATGGAATTACTACCAATCATTTTTTCAGGTGCCATCTGTCATAAGTACAGGCAAGTTTCTCATTTATTTAAGTAGATGAAGCCTCTCATCCTAAAATTGGACTCAACCTTCCTGGTGTTATCATGTAGGTCCACACCACAATTATTAATTAATACTTATATTGCCCACTGTTAATCTATAAGTCATAATGCTGTGATTTTGTAAACCATCCTATTCTTTCCTTTTATATATCTTATAAGTTAGAAAGCTCATCTGCCTGCTCATTAAATGATCTTTAGATATGCTATGTAATAACCTCCAATAAATGCTGTCAAATCAGAATTATTTGGTAAATACACAAATAACCATTTTTTTAAATGATTGATGAAGTGTAATTACTGACTGAATAAACTTGGTAATTTATGAAATGTTTTCATGTATGGTTAGAATAATCTAATAGAAAGAAATTGTGTAAATCAAATTCCTTTTTATTCAGTAAGGTCAGTTATTTTCTTTTCAATAAATCATGGCATTTAAAATTTTAAAATCATTGTAATTTTGATATCTTCCATTAGCATATGAAGTCACAATTGTATTTATTATTTATTGACTCTTATTCATCTATGTAACCTGTATTTGCATATTCTTTAATCATTAATCTATGTTATAATATGTAACTTTTAGAATATGCAAATCACTACCAATAATTACGTGAAACCCAGATGCTATTAACTATGTATGTTTTAATAGATTCACCAATGTATTTATTTAAAATATATTACCCCATATATATTTACTCAAGTACTAACCGATTATTATTATAAATAAATTGATATTTTAATAAATCATTCTTGAGTGTTTCATATCATGCATGCACATCACCAATTAGATTGTGTTTTATTAATGATTTTTAGCAAAATAGTAATATAGTTAGAAGATAGCACTTCCTACTAGGGGTTTGAAGTCAGGTGGCATCAATATTTCCCTGTACATCTCTGGTTTCTCCACTGTGTTTCTGAGACTGAAATTAATAAATTTCATCTGTTATCGGATATGATGTTCATAATGTTATAGTTTTAGAAAAGCGTAAATAGGACAGAATCCATGATTGCTCCTGAACTGTGTAACTCAGGCATGAGTGGTTTTAAGGTACTTTTGCCTAGATTCTGGTTATTGTTAGATGAACTACAATTGTGATCGGTACAGTATCCCACTGAGCCTTCACTTGAATATTAACTTGTCACTTTAGTTACATCACCATGAGTCTAGACACAATACTGAAAGCAAGCTTACTTAAATATTATGGTAGTTTTTGTTTATGCATACTGTGGCCACTAGATGACACTGTAGAACCACGAAGAAGCCTTCAAGTGATAAATTTATATACAAAAATGGCTGAAATTGATGGAAAATTAAAATTAAAATGCCTAAGGCAAGATATCAAAAGTAAGTAAAAAATCAAGTAAAAAACTTAGCCTAAGGCAAGTAAAAAATTAGTGAAATAATACGTAAATTTTAAAAAAGTACACACACATACAAAATCAGTGAAAATACATAAAATAATCATTAAAATTAAAATGCTGAAGGCAAAACATCAAAAGTAAGTAAAAAATTTAGCCTAAGGCATGTAAAAAATTAAGTGAAATAATACATAAATTTTAAAAAAGTACACACATAAAATCAGTAAAAATAGTACACACACACTCAAAATCAGTAAAAATACATTAAAATGAAAGAATCGCTGAAATCAATGGGAAAATTAAAATGCTTGAGGTGAGAAATGGATAATTAAAATGTTTAGGACAACAAATGGAACAAATCCTCAAATCCCACCACAAAAATTTAACACCTAAAGAAAACAAATCGAAAAATTAAAAATCGAATAAATTCTTCTTAAATACAAATCAACAAAAAATTGAATAAAATGCTATAACATTCAAATTACAGAAATTGCTTTAATATATAAAACACAAATTTAATCAAAAATAAGTAAAATGCAAATTACAAAAACCAAAAAATTATGAATGCTATTTTTAAAAGCCTACACAATTAAATAAAAACATACTAAATCTCAAAAAAAAATTAATGTAGCCATATTAATGGTGGTTTAAAAAAAATTCCACTGACCAAGTACTTGTCAAAAGTATTGGTAATACATCATCTAATTACTCATACCGCTCGATGGTACTGTTGCTAGTGAAAAACAAATAGATATAACATTACTGGGCTGTTTTTATTTTGTTGATTTATGTTTTTAATTTTTGGATTTGCTTGATTTTTGGGGGGGTTGTTTTAATTGTTTAACTGGTTTGATGTATATATCTTAAAAATAAAAAAAATGGCTTTTTTTGGCTTTTTAAAATATTGTGCCTTTTTTTAAAAAAAAAAACATTTCTTTTTTTTCGGTCTTTTTTTTATAAAAAAAAAAACTTTTTTTCCAAGTCTTTTTTATTGTTTTTGAAGAAACTTTTTTTTTTTGAGAAACAAGGCTTTCTCGACAGATCTCTCTAAGACCTGTTATCATATTCCTTACGGCATTTTGATACATTTCCAACTCAGCTCTAATATGCTTCACTGTCAGCTGATCCTGGCTTCAATAACAAATTAGCCATACTACTTGTGAAAAAGCGATTCAGCAGCCCTCAAACCCTGTTTCATGAGCAAATGGAATACCTTTGTCAACATTGATGTGATTGTCATTCCATTTCAGATGTTTGACAATGCCTTAATTTAATTAAACTACCACAAAGACAGTTTTTCTGGGTGGGTAAAATATTTTTTTTGGTTGAAGGAAGGCCACTGCATCTGCTTCTGTAGCAGGTAAATGTAAATACTACAATGCCGAATGGTTGTCTGCCATTTAACTGTTTTGATCTCGAAAAAGTATCAGAAAGTGCGTGACTTGATCGTGAACTTTGCTGAATCATGATTTACACTCCTCATTTAGTGAATTGTGACCCCTGACAATGAAAGTAGGGGCATTTGAGAATTTTTTACAATTTTTACTGACTCATATAAATTACAATATATTTAACCAAAAAAAAATCCATTCTAATATACATTTTGTTATTACAACTACAGAAACCTTCATATCAAATGCTGTACAATAGTCAAGAGTAATGTCTATAGAGAGTGTCGCATACTCATCGCTAATAATGTTCAACATGCTAGAGATGTTGGTGTAAGGGTGCACTTCAACATCTTAGTGTTTGAACAGTTTACAGGCCATAAGATCTATGAGCAGCCTTGTAAACAGCATATTTCTGTGCTTTAGATTAGAAACAGTGCCATCGCGTGATGTGGATTAACAGATGATGTATTATCAAAGTATATTAAATTTTATCTAACTAACATATATAATAATTCAAACCTTAATAACAGACTAATACATATTAAGTAATAAAGATAACAATGAGATCATAGCTATCTAATAAATAAAAGTAGCTATAAAATACAAAAACAGAATTAAATGAAAAATGGAGGGAAAACCTCTGACCAAGTACTTTTCAAAAATATATTACATTTTGTCTAACTAATACCATATTAAGTGGTTAAATATAGATAACAATGAGTTCATAGCTATAAAATACAAAAACAGAAATTGGCTGATAATGCAATTCTAAATTCATTGTAATATTCAGTGGGGATTGCAGTTTAAGCTATATAGATAGTATATTGCAATGAGTACATTTTTAAATGCATGATTAATATCTGTATTGACCTATAATTATGACAGCCTTTGCCCTAAATTCTATTACTGAATATCATTTATTATTACTGAATATTATTAATAGAATCATTAGCTATGTGATACATAAGAAATAGTTTAAATTAGATCAATCTTTTATTCTATTACTGGTTGTTTCAAAAAATCCCTTTATTGGTTTTTGGTTACAAAGCAATTTAATGGGTACTCAACCCATAGATGAAAAACACCTATTAACAATTCTATAGGCTCAAGTCTGCTGGGACCACATTCTTTCACCTGCACCTGTGGGCCAAAAATATCAAAAAGATACACTAAAATTATGCAATTAGGTGGTGTCTCATATTAGTCTAACTGCCTAACATAATAAACTAATAGTTCTGATATCCAAGAAAAACTAAATATCACATTCAACATCAACTCAATGATGGTTGATCAAGGAGATGTCATGGTTCATTTGAGATGAAATTCAAACAGGAGAGATGACTCTCACCCAACTGACAGGAACAGACAAACCCCCTCCCAGAATCCATCCATGACCAGACAGCCATAACCATGCTTTTCAAGTCCTGAACCAACCCCTTGGGTAAGGAATATCCACTTTGGGATTCCCCCGTAAGTGTGTTTTGCTTTCTCTGAGTGTAATGTTGGTTTTGCAAATTTGGAGCATTAACTGAACCAAAGAAGGCATTGAGAACCAAGCCAGGCCATCCCACCTGTAAGTATGGCAATGATCGCCATCTGTCCCCACAGATCAACAACCCCCTCATGTCCCTGACCTCCACCTCTGAGATCAAAACTCAAATAAAGATTAACCTATGATTACCCATTAAACAGTTTACATGGGCAGTAATCAACCCAGTCCACCTGCCCAAAAATGCACAATTAGGCAAAAACACATGAACAAATATCAAAGTTTTTTATGTGTCAGTTCAAATAGGTATAGGGACCACATATGGTCTACCTGCCCACCTAAACCAAGAAATTTCTATTACATTATCTAGGTGATCAATACAAAATACATGGAATCTAATCCATTTTTCATATGTGATTACTTATGCATTCATGAAATTAAATACTTGATTTACAAAAGTACATGATATAAAATACGTTGATCTCAAAATCACAGCTAGTTCTGTTTGCATGAACAATAACACACCATTTGTCCATTTCACTTAGTACCCTAAGACCAGAGGAGTTCTAAGTCTGTTTGATAGCCTTATCAATCACAGATATTCATCAAAGTTCAATATAACTGTTTATTTCACTCAACTGCAAAGTTCTCCATGATTTACCATCAAGCCTATAAATTTTCACTTAATCTTTTTCCAATTATGAAGAGTATGATTAGCATTGTAGGATTTCACTAGGTTATTCCAACTAGCTTTGTAAGATTCTTTCCTATTGTTTTGTAGAACACAGAGGTTGATGGAAAAATCATATTTTAACAATTGGTTTCTGTAACCCTAAAATAGGCCTATTGTAGTAAGATTTCAACAATCATTTTTTTCTATTTATATTATTTCAATTCTGCTTGTCTAGATTAAATTCAATATGTTGAGCAGTAATCAATGCTTCAGTGTGCAATCCAATAGTTTGCAATCAATCTTTATAGTATTCTAAATAATTGTTGAATTAAGCAATGTTAGCTAATTTGCAACTTCGTATCTCTGTTTATGTCTATAACGTCATTTATACTTATTTTTATCTTTCAATCATCGTTTTTTGACTCAGGGTTCACTTCATTGTAATTCAGTGTTGGTTTGAAAATGTTTTATTTTTTGTGGCACCCAATTTCACTGAAAGCAGCCCAATAACTTTTGATTGGATCATCAGAAAAGTTTAATTTTTGTGCAGGGAGATAGCTTAAATCATATTCTATATTGTTTGACTCTAAAATTTAGATGGAATTAACGTTCAAAATATTTTTTTTTTATTTTTCCCCTGCACTGTTTTGCTGCATTAAACTACTTCCAGTTTGACAGCACAATGTCATAACTTTTTTCTCATGACAGATTTACTGATAAAATTTCTTTTACCCATTGTTCTATGATTATTTTTTATTTCTAGTATGGTTCCTGGTCTATTTCCTGTCTTCCCAGGCTGGTTTGCAGCTTTAGAAACTTGTTCTGCTTTACAATTATCAGATGTTATTGTGAAATTCTTTAAACTATCTTTGCAAAGCATGTTTTTTTTATTTCTTTAATGTTTTCAATGGAGTGTAACTTCCATAACCTTTCTCAACTTGATCTATTACTGAAAATTAGGATTTCTAGTAGCTCTTTTAAATTTTTAATCAATAGGTTTCATTTAAAATCTTTTTCAAAGTCTTATGTTACAACATAACTTTTTTTGAAAATACTTATTTTGACTTTTGCCTTTTCCAATAGCAGCCATTTGCGTAAAACAGAATGTTGGAAAAAAATCAGTTATTCATGGATGAAAACCAATTTAAACTTTCTTTTAAAAGTGATAAAACAATAAAACATGTACTCATCCTTTAACTTGATATACTTCTAAACCAATCCTGTTCTGTAAACTAGGGTAATAGGAATCAAAACTGGGAGCTAGAAACAGAGTAATCTGGAGTCATTGGCTTCCTTATCGCAAATACTCGGGTTAGGTCTCGCACATGTATAAGATCCTAGCTCAACAAATAATTTAGAAAATGTTTAGAAATAAAATAATCAGAATAGAAAATATAATTTTAACTAATTGAGAATTTATAATTAAATATCATAGGTTTTTTAAAATAGATTAGTGCCAAAAAATATTACCATTTTCCAGGCTGAGTTGATCATCTGCAGTGCAATTACTTCATCCTTGTGAAATCAAATTTTTGGGCATTCATAGATCTCTCCATTAGTGAAATAAATAAAATAAAAAAACATTTCATTTCTGTACTAGCATTGAACAAGCTACTATAAATAATTTTCCAGAACATATGACAGATTGATGATATCAGATTCCCCCGCAGGTAAATTAATTTATACGTTTTTAAAATCAACAAGTTGTTTTTTTAGATTATCACTGATTAAAGAGTAAAAAGAAAATAACAGACTTTTTTTACAAAAAAAGTAAAATAATACATTTTCTTATTTTAAATTATAAATCAAATAATTTATATGTACATCCAGGTCTCGTTTTATCCAGATTTATTTAATGTGATTTTGAAGTTATGCAATTCATGTTTCTTCTTAATATCTTTGTGTGCATGTTTTTTTATGCAATAAAAATTATTAGATCAGAAGTCAAGCTCCGAAAATGCGCTATTACTTTAAATATTATAAACTCACATGTCATATTTAAAGTAATAGCGCATTATTGGAGTTTGACTTCTATCTAATAATTTCAATATTTCCAGTGCTTTATAAAAGTACTATAATAGATTTTATGCAATAAAAAAGTTCAAATTCACTTAAAATCAGGATTTTTCCATTTTATATGCACACATTAAATTTTACAAGATTATAATGTAAATCTGTTCAAACGTTATAGATGCCTATATTATGCATGTTGTTTTTGCAATTTAAATCACATTCTATTTTTGATTTTTTAAAGAAAAGTATGTAATCAATTAATCATTTAGTGTCTGCAAGTTTATTTTTAAAAGGTGAGTAATAGTGGTTGGCACAATTAAATTTGACGATTAAAATCTCATTTTTAATTGTAATTAACAATTTAAAAATTACATAATGTGATGTAAAAATTGAAATTTGTTTTTTAAACGGAATTGAAAATTAAAAAATTAAAGACAAAAATAAGATTTTAATTTTTGTTAGTTTTAATTAAATTTTGCTCAACAGTGGTGAGTAGGTGTCTTTTTATTATCATAAGTCTAAGTTCTTATTTTTATTTTTATTTTTTTAGTTTACCCTAATGGAGAGGGGAAAACATCCAAGAAAATGGATTTCTTTGGAAACAAAAATTTCAATTTTAGATCGTTTAGCGAAATGGGAAAAATCAACAGTGATTGGAAAACATTTTCCTTTGGGAGAATCCATTATAAGGGCAATTAAAAAAAATGAAATTAGCTCTAATTGTATTGCCTCTTGTGATAATCTGGAGTCTTATTAGTTCACAAATGAACTTGCATATCATCAAATAGTGGTAATGATTAAACTACTGTCAGTAATACAGAATCGATTAATCCACACCATAAGATGGCACTGTTTCTACACTAAAGCACATAAATATGCTGTTTACAAGGCCACTTATAGATCTTACAGCCTGTAAACTGTTCAATCACTAAGATGTTGAAGTGCACCCTTACCCAAACATCTCTATTATGTTGAACATTATTAGCAACGAGTATGCAAGACTCTCTATAGACATTACTCTTGACTATTGTACAGTGTATGATGTGAAGGTTTCTGTATTTTAAATGACGAAAACTATATAACGTTTTTGTTTTTTTGCTTCGATGTATTTTTTTTTCGTTTGTAAAAGTTGTAACGATTTCTCAAACACCCCTGGTTTCATTGTCAGGGGTCAGAATTCAGGAAATGAGAAGTGTTAATCACAATTTGGCAAAGTTCATGATCAAGTTGCGCACTTTCCGAGACTTTTTCGAGATCAAAACATTTCAATGGTAGACGATCGTCCAGCATTTTGATTTGTAGATTTGCCTACTACAGAAGCAGATGCAGTGGTCTTTCTTCATCAGAGAAATATTCTCCCCACCCAAAAGAACTGCCTTTGTTGTTGTTTAAGGCATAGTAAACCCTGTCAAATGGAATGTGAATTGCAGCAATATCAATGAAGGTGTTCCATTCCTCATGGAACATGGTTTGAGGGCTGCCAAATGTCTTTTTTGAAAGCATTACGGCTAATATATTACTGGAGCCAGGATGAGCTCACAGTAAAGCATATTGCAGCTGAACTACAAATGTGTGAGAATGAAGTAAGGCATGTGACCATAGCTATAAGAGAATGTGTTGAGAAAGCCTTGTCTCTGGTCCATGAGGATACACAACTTGTGCATTGGAGGCTTCCGGATATCACCATTCGACAGTAAATCACAAATATAATTTTGTGGACCCTGACACTGGTGTGCATACCCAGAACATTGAACGTCTTTGGGATTGTCTCAAGTGGCAAAACAAGAGAACATGAGGCACAGGAAGAGAAGATGTTGATAATTACATAGCCAAATTTCTATGGAGACATCAGGAAAAAAAGATGTGTTCTGTGCCATCTTAGATGAAATGCATTTACTCTAGTTACCAAATTATCAATTTTTGTTCTTGTTTGTTTTTAAGACATCAAAAATATGTAAAGACCCATCATTTATTCAAAATATATAAATTAATTTTTGTTTTTATGAATAAAAACACGTTAAATGAACCCAAAATATATATATATAAAAGTTGTTTAAAAAAGAAAAAAAAACATACTTTAAAAAAAAGAAGACCGTAATCAAAAGCGAAAAAAAAAAGTTACATTAAAAAAAAAAGACCGTAATCCAATTTTGTTAAACAACAAGTTTTAAAAAAAAAAAGGTTTTGAAAAGCGCATTAAAAAAAAAAAAAATCAATTTATTTATTTAAAAAAAAAGAAAATATGGTCCCAAAAAAAAAATCCAACCAAAAAAAACATGATAACATTACAAAATAATAATCAAATCAGCCCGGTAACATTATATCTATTCATTTTTCACTAGCCACAGCGCCATCTTATGGCGTGAATCAATCAATGCTGTATGAAAAAATGTAAAATACAATAAATTGTGCATAAAAATATATTGTTTTGACTAAAATTAAATACTGTAGTTAATAAAAAAGAAAAAAGGTTGTTTTGTATCAATTTTTTTCAAATTTGAAATTTTTTATTATTCATATTCTATTCTTTTTTTTTTTAATGTGAATTTTAAAGTAATTCTATGTTGTTGCTTTGCTTTTATGTGATTTTTAAAAATTACAGTAGGTATTCCCCATTTTTTAAGATAAGTTAAGTCTATTTTTGTGCGATTTCTTTTGTGCGCATTTTCTGAGAAACCTATCTACTGTATAAAATGAGATCCAGATGTATATGGATTTTCTCAAAATATAAAAAATAAAAATAGATATGATGAGTTAGAAGAAGTTAAAAACTACAAATACCTTGGTCAGATTATTAATACAGATGGAAACATAATGGATGAAATTAATCATAGAATTAAACTTGTTTGGAGTGCTTTTGGTAGAAATAACTTGATACTAAAAGGAAATATGCCTATGTGTTTGAAAAGGTAAATGTGTTTTACCAGTTCTTAATTATGGATCTGAGACTTGGACACTTAATAGAAGAGCAATACAGAGACTTCAGACTACTCAAAGAAATATGGAGAGATGCATGTTGGGAGTAACAAGAAGAGATTGAAAATGCAACATATGTCTAAGAGAACAAACAGGTGTTACTGACCTCATTGTAAAAAATAAAAGATTGAAGTGGAGTTGGGCTGGACATATTGCTAGAAGAGAAGATATTGTAAAAGACCCAGAAAGAGACCACATGTGAGATGGATGGATGAAATAAAATATTAATTTTAGCTAATTACAAAAATGATATTAATTTTACCTAATTATAAAAGTAATATTAATTTTAGCTAATTGATAATGGTTGATGATGATTTCAGCCTAGTTTACAAAATGATATTAATTTTAGCTAATTACAAAATGATATTAATTTTAGCTAATTATAAAATGAATATCATTTTGTAAACTAGGCTGAAATCATCATCAACCATTATCAATTAGCTAAATTAATATCATTTTTATAATTAGCTAAAATTAATATCATTTTTGTAATTAGCTAAAATTAATATTTTATTTCATCCATCCATCTCACATGCGGTCTCTTTCTTGGGCTTTTACAATCTCTTCTTTTTTAGCAATATGTCCAGCCCAACTCCACTTCAATATTTTACTTTTTACAATGAGGTCAGTAACACCTGTTTGTTCTCTTAGCCATATGTTGTGTTTTCGATCTCTTCTTGTTACTCCCAGCATGCATCTCTTCATACTTCTTTGAGTGGTCTGAAGTCTCTGTATTGCTCTTCTATAAGTGTTCAAATCTCAGGTCCATAATTAAGAACTGGTAAAACACATTTACCTTTTCAAACACGTAGGCATATTTCCTTAATTTAGTATCAAGTTATTTCTAAGCACTCCAAACAAGTTTAATTCTATGATTAATTTCATCCATTATATTTCCATCTGTATTAATAATTTGACCAAGGTATTTGTAATTTTTAACTTCTTCTAACTCATCATAACCCTACCTTTATTTTTTATATTTTGAAAAAATCCATATATATATATATAAATTATTTGATTTATAATTTAAAATGAGAAAATGTATTATTTTATATTTTTTTTAAAAAAGTCTGTTATTTTCTTTTTACTCTTTAATCGGTGATAATCTAAAAAAAAAACAACTTGTTGATTTTAAAAGCGTATAAATTAATTTACCTGCAGGGAACCTGGTACCATTAATCTGTCACGTGTACTGGAAAATTATTTATAGTAGCTTGTTCAATGCTAGTACAAAAACGAAATGTTTTTTTATTTTATTTATTTCACTAATGGAGAGATCTAGGAAAGCCCAAAAATTTGATTTCTCAAGGATGAAGTAATTGCGCTGCAGATGATCAACTCAGCCTGGAAAATGGTAATATTTTTTGGCACGAATCTATTTTAAAAAACCTATAATATTTAATTATAAATTCTCAATTAGTTAAAATTTTATTTTCTATTCTGCATATTTTATTTCTAAACATTTTCTAAATTATTTGTTGAGCTAGTATCTTATATATGTGTGAGACCTAACCTGAGTATTTGCAATAATTTTGTTATAAACTAGTAATAGAATAAAAGATTGATCTAATTTAAACTATTCCTTATGTATCACAAAGTTAATGATGCTATTAATAATATTCTGTAATAATAAGTGATATTCAGTAATAAAATTCAGGACCAAAGCTGTAATAATTATAGGTCAATACTGACATTAATCACATATTTAAAAATGTACTCATTGCAATATACTATCTATATAGCTTAAACCATAACCCCCACCAAATATTACAATGAATTTAGGATTGCATTATCAGCCAATTTCTATTTTTGTATTTTATAGCTATGAACTCATTGTTATCTATATTTAACTACTTAATATGTATGGTATTAGTTTTTTTTTTTTCATATATCATAGCATCGGCCGGGATGCTAACCCACAACTGTCTGCAACCAACTACTTGCTTGCATGGTGGCTGCAATACCTCTTGACTAACAACACAAGACTGTATGGTATTAGTTAAATAAAATTTAATATATTTTTGAAAAGTACTTGGTCAGATGTTTTCCCACCATTTTTTGTTTAATTTTTCATGTTGTTGTTTTTTATATTTTATCGCTACTTTTATTTCTTAAATAGCTATGATCTTATTATCTTTATTTAATTACTTAATATGTATTAGTCTGTTATTAAGGTTTGAATTATTATATCTGTTAGATAAAATTTAATATACTTTTGAAAAGTACTTGGTCAGAGGAATTTTTTTAAACTGCTATTAATTTGACTACATTAATTTTTTTTTTGAGATTTAGTATATTTTTGTTTAATTTCATAGACTTTTGAAAATAGCATTCATGATTTTTTTAGTTTTTATAATTTGCATTTTACTTATTTTTGATCGAATTTGTGTTTTATATAAAAGAACAATTTCTGTAATTTGAATGTTATAGCATTTTATTCGATTTCTTTTTGATTTGTATTTTCGAAGAATTTGTTTGATTTTTAATTTTTCGATTTGTTTGCTTTAGGTGTTAAAATTTTTGTGAGAGGATTTGAGGATTTGTTCTATTTGTTGCCCTAGGCATTTTAATCATTTATTTCTCACCTCATGCATTTTAATTTTCCATCAATTTCAGCAATTCTACCATTTTAATGTATTTTTACAAATATTGAGTGTGTGTGTATATTTTACCGATTTTGTGTGTGTGTGTTTACTTTTTTAAAATTTATATGTTATTTCACTTGATTTTTTACTTGCCTTAGGCTAAATTTTTTACTTGATTTTTTACTTACTTTTGAAGTCTTGCCTTCGGAATTTTAATTTTAATGGTTATTTTATGTGTTTTCACCGATTGTGTATGTGTGTGTACTTTATTAAAATTTACGTATTTCACTTGATTTTTTACTTGCCTTAGACTAAATTTTTCACTTGATTTTTTACTTGCTTTTGATATCTTGCCTTAAGCATTTTAATTTCCCATTGATTTCAGCCATTTTTGTATATAAATTTATCACTTGCAGGCTTCTTGGTAGTTCTGCAGTATCATCTAGTAACCGAAAACTACCAATGTTACTATTATCATCGGGGGGTTTTTCTTTGTATGATTTATAGATGTACATGCATGTGCATGGTTAATTTACATTGTAGAAAGAATTATTGATTGATTTATTTACTAATATTAATGAATTTTGGGATTTTTATATCCAGGTCTTATGATCGAATAAATATAATAAATTACAACAATATTTTATTTTATCTTTTTTTTTCATTTTTAACAAATATATAACCTATGCACTTTCACATGACTATCAAATATACATTTCACTATACATTTATTTACTCTATGAATATTGAAAAAGAAAGTGAAAAATAACTTTTATATATATAATTAATTTATTCTAAATAGAAAGAATCATAACATTTTATCTGGAATCTGCTATATTAAAATATAACATAAACATTCAATTAATTTGAATGTTTGCAATAAAAAACAGATCTTTTTTATATAAATTAGTTGTTAAAAAAATAACTTACTCTCGTATTCCAAGAATCTAGAATCTTGCATATGGTTGTGAGAACAGGTTTTATAACCTCCATAAATTAGAGTCGTTCGAGCATGTACAGGATATGCCTTAACGGGTGTATAAGTGATCAAACAAACCGTATAATTAGTAATGTTAAACAGCTGTTCAAAATATTGTTTAACCCATTTAATAGTTGGGACGTCAGTAAATAATGGCTGTATTTCACTAAATATTGGCTCAATCCTATATTTAAGGGAATATTCAAAATTAAACTCTTCTATATAACAAAGCTTTACTAGTTCAAAAACTGTTGTAAAACATAATGGCTTTTGACTTTCAGGGATCTTTGGCCACATGGAGAAATCTTTAATAAAAGAACTATTGCGACCTGCAATTATATGTAAGTATATAAGTAAATATACAAATCACTTACAATGTTAAAACATACCAGTAGTTCTTGTGGTGAAAAGAAAGTCTAAACTAATGACCTAATTAAAATGATCATTAATTTAGATTTCATTTCTCACAGGAAATATTACTGGAATATTTTGCCATTGTAGGTAATTTGTATATTTAGATTTAGATTTTATCTAGCATCAGCAACTGTTTCTCTTAATATATATATATATATATATATATATATATATATATATATATATATATATATATATATATATATATATATATATATATATATATATATATATATATTCTAACCTTCTTCTCATGCATCCTCACTTCCAGATAATATATGATATAAAATAAAATGGGTTCTATCTCAGTTAATAATTAATAACTAAAATATTCAGCATTAAAATTAAAATATTTCACTAGCTCAAATTTAAAATACGAATAAGGTTCAGTTTATAAAAATAAATTAAATAAATATTTAATATTTTCATGAGACTTGAAGTGAAAATACAGGTGACAAGATAGATTACATTGAGCCAATATCCCACAGGATACTACCTCAATGGCATAAGAACACTATCCCCCCTTTTATTACTATTTCAAATAACAAACTCATAGTATTCTTACGACTTTATTAACTTCTACTCACTAAGATTAAACTAATAATTAAGTCTTAATCTTCTATTTGTAATAATCTAGCTCAATAAAATAATCTCAGGTTCATAAAGTTTATTCTAAGTTAATTTAAAATACAGTAGTAAAATATGAGAAGGGATTTTATGTCATAATCTACTACACTTAAACTAATAATAATAAATAACAGTAATAATATTCTTCATTGTTTAACTAATTCTGTATATCTTTTCTTTTACTATAATTTTATTATCATAATAAAATAATGAAATAATATAATATGATCTTATATCTTCATGTAATGATATAATAAATATGTGGTAGCATTTTAATAATCTGACAAACAAAATATGTGTGGCAACTGATAGCATATAATTTAATATAATATTGTGATAACTGATTTATGACCAATAAAATAATGTAAGATTATAATTATTTAATTAAATGAATACCAATAAAATATTTAAATTCTTAAATAATTCTCTATTTATCTTTTTGTGCAAAATTATATATTTGTTTCGATTATTATGCATATATCATGATTTCATGCAGCGATGTGGAGAAATAAATAACTCAGACACAAAATTTTTGAAATAACAAAATTTAACAAAGTTTATTACTAACAACAAATAAATAAACAATTTATTTACACTATTTACAGTGGATATCCTTAACTTTTTTACTTTACAGTTTGATCTACCGAGTTATAAAAAAAATAATTTATATTTCAATTATATCTTTATTTAGATTTAAGACAAAGTTAAAAAAAAAATGTTACTATTTCGTTTCTCATTATGGTTAACATTACAAATATATTTATCTACTTTATTAGCAACAGCATTTTATCCTTAATATTATTAAACTATCTTATTTTAAAAAAATTCATTTCTAGAAAACATTCTATAGAAAACAAAATTTTATAATGAGTATGGATTTCTCAAAATGTTAAAAAAAAATTCATCTTGCAAAGTCAAAGATGTTACACAAAAATATCCAAAATTCAGTACTAGATTTTAGTATTTATCACACAATGTTTACTAATCATAATATATTCTTCTTTAAGCCTTACTTTAGTATGATATAAGTGTAATCATCAATATATTTCTGTTAATCAATAAACAAAAAATATACTATTCATATTGTTTACATAATTTACTTTGTACTATTGTATTTTAAAATATGCAATACTTATTTTCTCTTTAAAAAAAATAATACTAAAGCATTTAAAATTATTATCACTTTAAAGAAAATATTTTTGTTTAGATACCTTATTTTAAAAAAGTTTATATTTCATTTCCGAAATAAAATTCAAAATATATTCTATGATTCTTTTCTTTCCTTAGGATACTTTGGATCTTCAATTTTAAGTTATAATGTCCTATTCCTTCTAATCAAATAAACCAATCTTATACAAACGATAGCATAACCTAAGTTCTAAATTATTTATCATTTCTCTTAAATATATCTTACTGAATGATGCAGTTACATGAAATAAAGATAGCGAAAACAGATGCATAGGATTAAGGAAGAAAGCTAGAGTATTACTCTTAACATATCTCAAAATCATGGCACAGTGCGAAGAGGTATGACATTTACCTGCCTAATATCCTCTAGTACAGGGACGATGTTAAAGCTATTCCTTCAGCTTTATTAGAACATCAAATATTTAAAGAAATATAAACACTGTCCAAATAAAATATGTATCAGTCATAGGGCTTTGTTAACTATGCTGATATTCACATAAAGACTAAATATTATTTCCATTCCTTATAACATCCTATTTTTTAAAACATCATCTTGGTTTCCTGTTCACTAAGAACTTCCAAGCCACTATCTCAACATTATTTCTCAAGATTTTCCACATCTTACATTGATAAATAACTATCTGCATTTACAAAACAATAAATAAAATTCATTAATAGTTAAACAATCTAGCTGTTCCACAAGAAAAGTCTGCTTACTTCATTATTCTATATGTCTAATCATATACAATCTACTTAGACAATATTTGAATATCCAATAACATGAAAATTTTAAAAGAATCACATAATTATTTGTTATGTTGGATTATATCACTAATAAAAAAAAATCGTATGCATATTTCCAAATCAATCCTATCTCATAATGTTTTTTAAAATGTTGTATGAAATGCGGTACATATAAGTAAAAAACTTTTACACTTCATTCTTCCAATGTATGGATAATCTAAAGAAAACAAAAAATATATACATTATAAATTATCAATAGTTATTATTATTACCAATAGCCTTTATCTAGTCATCGTGTTCAGTAGGCTTCCTTTATCCACTTGAGTATTGCAAATATAAAAAAAATTCACACCCATACACTTTATATTAAAATATTTTTAGCTAAATTATTAGATTGTTATATTATAAAATTTTAATATCAATAAATTAATGTTTTTATGTTTTTCCTAATCTTATATAAAAATTTAGATTTAAACTAGGTTAACAAAATAAAAGGAATCAAAACTATAATTACATATTTTCTTGACGATGATTCCTGATAAGTCCAAAATGTTTATTATTTTCTCTAGAGTTTTTAAAATGTTCTCCTCCAAGCACGTTAAAGTTTAAAATAAAATAATTATTAATCCATTTAATAAAATTTATAGAAAATAATCCTTGGTTTTAGTATTATTTAGGACGATAATTATTAAATCATAATATTAATTAATCCCGTGAAGCTTCTTAATTTTCTCTACCAATATTCTCTGTGTATCTGATGCATCAATCCATCTAATTTAACTTTGAAAAAATATTCGATAAACTTTTAAGTACTATTTGTATTTCCATGGATCCATCTTTTATTCAACTATGTGTTCCTTTTTTTTTATATATGTTTCCTTCTTGATACATTTAAACTTTCCTTTGGTATTTTTTATAAATCTCTTTTAAAATAAAAAAAACTTCAAGTACTTTTAAACAAATCTTTTCTAAATACATTTTTCAAAACAATTCTAAGAATGGATATTTTAAATATCAAAAACGTTTCTATAACATATTCTCCTGGGTTTTTTCTTTAATTCTTGAAAATATTTTTTTAAAAAATGTTACCTTCAGAAAGGATATAACATTTTACTCCTTTGAATATCATATTATATAAAATAATTCATGCAATATATAATTATCTTATTACCATTTAAAAATAAATCTTGGATAAGCTTATAAATAATACGTTTCAATACATTTTTTAGACTCCGTAATGTCCGAGCTGTGGTTTTTTTATGTACCAAAACAGTTCTCCGGTGAAGTATTAATAAAGCTGTATCAATAAATATTTCAAACATTTTTACAGTATTACAATTTCTATCCATTTTATTTCATAGCATATCCATCCTTTATTGCTTAGTTTAGGTTAAACTTCAGATAAAATACTATTGGCAAGTAACTTTTAAAAAAATTAGAAAATCATTTCCACAAAGTTTCTAAATTATTACATTTTAACACCCTCTTTTGCAAAAATACTTTTAAAAATTATCAATTAGTTTTTTGCAAATAAAACGATAAGAAAGTACTAAAAAAAAATTGACTAAAATAAAAAATTTAAAATAAATACTATCTCTTTGATAGTTATAATTTACCTTTATCCGGTTTCAATACATTATTAATCTCCCCCGATAACTTAGTTACAACGATATTTATAGCCTGTAAGAATACCTATTCCTATTGGTTAATTCTTACTTTAGCTTGAGAACAAATTTACATATTTTTAGTTTATAGTAGAATTAAATTTCAAAATTAGAAATTATGACGTAATGAACTTAAAATATTATTTAAAATATTACTTTTAAATAAATTATTATTTTATTAAAACTATTTAAACATTTAAAATAACTTTTAAAATAACTTTAATAACCTATTCCATTTATCTATTTTTATTTAAACAAAATATTTAATTTTTATTATATCTGTATTCATCTTTATTACATTACTTAAAACATTACATATGATAGTTAACTTAATATTTATTATTATTTGCTTTTATGATAGGCAATAATTCTATCCAATTCTATAATATAACTTTTAAAATATTTTAAACTTTATTATTAATTCAAACAAGCGTGTGTGAGAAAGTATACATTAAAAGTCACATGATTAATAACTTTGACAGACGATTTTTAATCTATTTCTCTGCCTAGATTTATAAAATTGATACACTTATTATATTATATAATATAATTATAAAATTTGGAAGAACAATTTAGAAAATATAGAATTAAATACAATTCTCACCATCATAAAGTTTATTTTTAAAATATATTATATTAATTTTGATTATTAAATATGATTACAAATTTAAATGTAGCATTTATTAAATTATACGTTTTAAACTATTAAAATCGAATTTTTAAATATACTTTTAATATTTATAGCTGTGTTATTTAATATGGCCAGCTTTTACAACCATATGAAACAATTTTTAAAGCTTTACATAACTATTTTTAAATGATTTTATATACTACGTATTCTCTTTAGCTTCAAATTGTACTTTAAAGATATAATTGACTTAATACAATTACCATATTAAAAGAACATATTCTAAATTTAAAATTTTTAGTAATTGACTGTTATAAACTATTACTGACCTATAGAAAAGGGCACAATATATATATAATAACAATTCAAACAAATATATTTAACACCGTATTCAAAATTAAATAATATATTCTTTACCAGAAGTACTTTCAATGGTTTCACTGACAATCTTTATCAACTGTTAATACAAATGTACAAAAAATAAAAACTTGCATTACCCATCATTCAATCTATTCAAATTTGCCACAATTCTGTTGTCTTTACATTAGCCGATTGTCTATTCATTAAACCACCTCTATTCCTAGATATCATCATTGCCTCTTTAATTATTTTTTTTCACTACACCTTTCAATTTGAATAATTTTTATATCTCTATTATTAAATTTAAAACCATAATTACATGTTTTATTATGATCAAATATAATTGACAGAGTATTCATATTTACCGAAGATATATTTTCTTTCTGTACACATTTATATAATATCTTATGATCATTATATCATTTTTGTCATGTACATTTGGATTCCCCTATATATTTTATTCCACAACCACATTCCGACATATATATAACAGAACTTAATTCAAACTTAGAAATCTTGGCTTTAGAGTTATTTATCATATCATTTATATTATTTGAAGAGAAAAAAGAAATTCTACACAAACTCCATCTATTGATCATTAATACAAGCGATAGCAGGTTTTTACATACATAAAACTTGTTTTTGTTTTTTATAAATGTACTTTTAAAGTTTTATTGCAATGATATATATTGCAGAAGCTTTGATTATGTGGAGAAACTGAACTGATATCAGACCCACATAGCTATCTGGTTTGATAAGCTGAGTTTGAAGACATTTAAGTGTGTAAAAAATTCATGCTTGCAAACTGATAGAAACGTTTTGCATAAATGCTTGGAGTTAATGTTTAGGTCTAGTTTCTAACTCCTATTCTTCACTGATGAGAGCAAATCAGCTTGAAATCAGCTGATCTGAGGGTGGAGCAAAATGAAAGAGACAGTGAATATTGACTCTGACATTTATGTAAACAAATACACTTGTTTTGGAGGTCTTGGTAAAGCTCCATCTGTTGATATATATATATATAAATTTATAAATAAGTATTTGAAAATACAGTATTTAAAAGCTTATAAAAAATATATGTATAACCGTCACTTAGGAGCGCTTTCAACTAACTTGTAGCTTTGTCAACTATCACTTTTAAAATGTCAGATTTCCCATAATTCTATGATGTCAACATTCCCATAATTCAGTGATCTTAATGTTTGCTGTTTGCTGATTAATTAAATCTTGCTTGTATTTACATATTAACATCGCCTCTTTAATTTTTCTTTTATTATTTCTTTCAGTTTCCAATATTTTTACATTGCTATAATTAAAATTGAAACCATATATACATGATTTATTATGGTCATAAAAAACAGAAGCTGATAAATTATCATTATTTTTAAAATTTTGTTTTGTATTTTGAACCCTTTTAAATAACAAGAAGTGTTCTTTTGTTCTTTTTTTCAATGTGCACCTCGATTCCCCTATATATCCATGGTCACACCCACATGTCCATTTGTAAATGATTCAATTTTTATTTGTAAATAAAGTTTTATCTTTTGAATTGTTTATTAACTTATTTAATGTAGGTGGTGCATAAAATGCAATATCACATATTCCTTTATAAATTTTCTTAATGAAACTTGCCTGTTGATTTGAAATATATGGTATTGAACTCCATAATTTTTTATCAGAAGAATTAACACTATTATCATTTTTATTACCACCTATATTAAATAAGTTAATAAACAATTCAAAAGATAAAACTTTATTTACAAATAAAAATGGTATCATTTACAAATGGACATGTGGGTGTGGCCATGGATATATAGAAGAATCGAGGTGCACATTGGAAAAAAGAATAAAAGAACACTTATTGTTATTAAAAGGGTTCAAAATGCAAAACAAAATTTTAAAAATAATGATAATTTATCAGCTTCTGTCTTTTATGACCATAATAAATGATGTATATATGGTTTCAATTTTAATTATAACAATGTAAAAATATTGGAAACTGAAAGAAATAATAATAATAAAAAAATTAAAGAGGCAATGTTAATATGTAAATACAAGCAAGATTTAATTAATCAGCAAGCAGCAAACATTAAGATCACTGAATTATGGGAGAGTTGACATCATAGAATTATGGGGAATCTGACATTTTAAAAGTGATAGTTGACAAAGCTACAAGTTAGTTGAAAGTGCTCCTAAGTGACGGTTATACATGTATTATTTATAAGCTTTTAAATACTATATTTTCAAAGCTTTATTTATAAATTTGTGTATATTATTTTGAAGAAATACAGACATTGATTTATAATATTATAATATATATATATACCTATCTACATGTAGATCAATCTAACTATCCATTTATTCTATCTGTTTGTCATCAATCAGGGGTTTTTTATTATCTGTCTATTTAACGATTTTTTTATTTCTTTGATTTTTTTGTTTTATCTAACTATCTATCTAAATATTTTTTATCCATCTACTGTCCATCTTTTTATCTCTTGCCTAGATATTTTTGATTTTATTTATTCATTTCATTTACCTATCTAAACATTTATCTGCTCATTTATTTGTCTACCTCTTTATCTGCTATCTATATATATAACTGACCATTTATCTATGCATTTCTCTATCTGTAAATATTTATATCTGCCTAAATTTATATCTGGCTGCAGAAAAAGTTTGCTATTAACTGAAAGGAGACCCTTTGATTTCTCTTGGAAGCCTTAAAGGAACTGAGCAGGGCAAATTCCTAATGTCCACTTCATACATTCTTGTCATTGCAGCTGTTATTACTATGTGATTATTCATGTAGTGTACGAACATGGATGGGCTGCTCACCAACATGCATTAGCCAGCATGGTGAGTTTATTGACTTTTTACCTCTGAGTTTAAGATCAAGAAACACCATGGTCTTTCTTCTCAGTTGCCTCATAAGGGAGAATGAATGTTTGTGTAAATGATATTTTCCCAATAGATATATACAATTATGACAGACAAAAATAAATCATGGCCCTTATTCCCAGGAGGCTGTAAAGTCACCAACCAAGGCAGCAGTTGGTGGGCAAAGGTGGAGGGTGCTAAGAATCCCCTGATTGTGGACCCAGGCTGCCATTTGATGATGACTTTTTATTTAGGTACTTACAACTGCAGATCACTTTCAAGTGAAGGAAGATTGCAAGAATTAGAAGAAGAACTGTCTTATATTAAATGGGACATTATTGGACTTTGTGAAGTTAGAAGAAAAGGTGAAGAGACAATTGATTTAAAAAGTGGACATGTACTCTATTATAAAGGCACAAATATTGGAAATACAAGTGGAGTAGGATTCATTATAAATAAAAAGTGGAAGAACAACATTGTGGAGATTGATGGTGTATCAGACAGAGTGGCAAGATTAGTTATACAACTTAATAGCAGATACCAAATGCAGATAATTCAGGTTTATGCCCCAACAAGTTCTCATAGTGATGAAGTAGTAGAAGATTTTTATATGGATGTACAAAAGGCTTTTGATCAGAGTAAACAACATTTTAAAATTGTTATGGGAGACTTTAATGCTAGAATTGGTAAACAAATGAAAGATGAAAGTGCTGTAGGTAATTTTGGTTATGGTAATAGAAATGAGAGAGGACATAGACTAGTGGAGTTTGCTGAAAAAGAAAAACTTTATATTATGAATTCTTTTTTTGAGAAAAATGTTAAAAGGAAATGGACATGGAAGCATCCCAATGAAGGTACAGCAGAATTGGATTATATTTTGACTAACAGAAAATACATATTTCAAGATTGTAATGTTCTTAATAAATTTAACACAGGAAGTGATCATCGATTAGTAAGATGTAAGATACGTGTTAATGCAAAACTAGAGAGACAAAAATTATTAAGAAAAACAATTTTTACAGTTGATATTCCTAATCTTCAGAAACATTCTAATGAATTTAAATTAGAACTTACAAATCGGTTTCAAGTATTAGTAGATTTTGAACATGATTCAGATTTGAATGAAATTAATATGAAAATAACTGATACACTTTTAAAAACTGCAACAAAGATAGCTGGTAGAAAAAAGCAGCAATTGACCAATAAAATTTCTACTGAGACTAGAGAATTTATGAAGAAAAGAAGGAATATGAAGATATACAAAAATGATGCATTAAAAAGGATTGAATATCTCGAATTTTGTAAAATGGTACGGAAAAGAGTTGAAAATGATATAAGAAAGTATAACTGTGAACTAGCAAGGAAAGCTGTAGAAGAAAATAAAAGTCTCAAGAATGTAAAACAACATTTTGGTATTGGTAGGAAATTTATATCTGCAATAAGAAAAAAAGATGGAATTATTACTAAAAAGAGAGATGACATTATGAAATGGGTAGAAGACTTTTATCAAGAATTATATAGTAATAAAGAACAAGTACCTCCTATTTCTATTACATCTTCTGAATTGCCCAGAATTTTAAATGAAGAAGTGAAACATGCAATTAAATGTATGAAGAAAGGAAAGGCTCCAGGTAATGATGGAATTATAATTGATATATTAAAAGAAGCAGGTGAAGAAATAGAAAAATTTTTAGCAAAGTTATATACCAAATGTCTAAATGATAAAGATGTACCAGATGATTGGAAGAATGCAGTAATAATATTAATATTTAAAAAAGGTGATAAAGAAGATATTAGAAATTACAGACCTATCAGCCTTTTATCAGTTTTATACAAAATTTTTACCAAGATAATTACAACTCGTCTACAAAGAACATTGGATTTCCACCAACCAAGGGAACAAGCTGGATTTAAAAGTGGTTTTAGTACAGTAGATCATATCCAGGTATTGAGAGAAGTTATAGAAAGGACAAATGAATATGAGTTGCCATTATGTTTTGGATTTGTAGATTATGAAAAGGCATTTGATTCTATAAACATTTCTTCAGTGATTAAAGCATTGGATCATCAAGGTATAGATCCAGGATATTGTCATATTTTAAAGAATATTTATAAAAATGCAACAGCAACAATTAGATTACATAATGATACTGGGAAAGTCAACATTGAGAAAGGTGTAAGACAAGGTGACTCCATATCTCCAAAACTTTTTACAGCAGTGTTGCAAGAAGTATTTTGTGGATTAAAATGGGAAACTAAAGGAGTGAAAGTAAATGGAGATTATTTAAGTCATTTAGATTTTGCAGATGATATAGTTGTTTTTGCAAATAATGCTTCAGAGCTGCAGGAAATGTTGCAGGAGTTATCAGATGAAAGTAGGAAAGTAGGACTAAAGATAAATGTTAAAAAGACTAAAGTAATGTTTAATCGATTTGCTCAAAATATGAAAATAAAGATTGATTATGATGAATTAGAAGAAGTTAACAGTTACAAATACCTTGGTCAGATTATTAATACAGATGGAAACATAATGGATGAAATTAATCATAGAATTAAACTTGGTTGGAGTGCTTTTGGTAGAAATAACTTGATACTAAAAGGAAATATGCCTATGTGTTTGAAAAGGAAGGTTTTTAACAAATGTGTTTTACCAGTTCTTACTTATGGATCTGAGACTTGGACACTTAATAGAAGAGCAATACAGAGACTCCAGACCACTCAAAGAAGTATGGAGAGATGCATGTTGGGAGTAACAAGAAGAGATCGAAAACGCAATGTATGGGTAAGAGAACAAACAGGTGTTACTGACCTCATTGAAAAAATTAAAAGATTGAAGTGGAGTTGGGCTGGACATATTGCTAGAAGAGATGATAATAGATGGACAATTGAAATCTTAAACTGGATTCCAAGAGATTGTAAAAGTCCCAGAAAAAGACCACATGTGAGATGGATGGGTGAAATAAGAATGTATGCAGGGGTGATGTGGAGAAGTTACTGATCAGAGAAGATGGATTAATCTTGGAGAGACCTTCAAACTGCAGTGGATTGATAATGGTTGATAATGATGATATTTATATCTATCCATATATCCATCTATGCATCTATCTATTTATTGCCTATGTATGTATATACTTATCTATCTTGAATATATCTATTCACCTATTTACTTATTTATATATCTTTCTGTCTGTCCACCTATCTATTAATTTATATGTGTTTATCTACTTATCTATCTATTTAACTACCTACTTAACAATCATTCATCAGTCTATTATCTATCTTTCAGTTAATCATTCACTCAATCTATCTACCTATTTATCTATCTATTTATTCATTTATTTTAGAAACAGGAAAAGAAAAATAAAGAGTTATAAAGAAAGAAAAATCTACATTTTTTTATTTATCTGTTTAAAACTTATCTATTTATCTAAAGTGTCTACACCTGCAAGTCTTCATTTTATTTATCTTTCTGTTAATTTACCTATCTGATCTATTGGTATAAAGATGTTCATATGTATGCATCAATCAACACATTTATTCATCTCTGTGTGGTTTTTTTTTATATATATATATATATATATATATATATATATATATATATATATATATATATATATATATATATATATATATATATATATATATATATATATATATATATTGTAACATTCTCCCTGTTTTGATAGTTTCCTGTTACACATAAATGTGTGAATTGATCAAGTTATGAAAAAGAAGGTTTCATTCTTATTTCTAAAAACATAACTATATTTCCTGATCAACTCTACCTAGAAATTGTTATGATTACAATTGCTAACCGAATCAGTTTTTAATTTAGAAATGAGTGTGCCAGGGTTGTTAGACTCACTGATTCTGCATCAAACTTATCATAACTTAACAGAAAATGGAGTAAACAATTGGGATTTTGGTATCCCGTAACTTAGTTATAATTTAGAGGATTATATATCCAAGGCTTAATTCCTAAGTATTGGCAAAAGTAAATTATCTGTTCTAATAAACTAACCCTATTACATACAATGAAAAAGTTGGTGAAAGCAAAATATTTTATTCTAACAAATATAAAATATTTTAAGATAAATAATTAAATAAAATTGAAGAGTACACACACTGATCCAGATATTAAATCAATTAATTAGATAAAATAATTAAAACCATTAAACAATGTTCACTTAGAAATTTCTTCTATAAAGTTCTTTTAAAATGGCATTCCTTGGAATAAAAAAATTTAAAGTCTATATCAGGATTACATTATAAGCTTCTAGGGAGAATTGTTTTCAAACCTTAAGTCACAATAAGGGTATGAAGAATCTTAGCTTACTGGTAAGTTTATGTAGGTTATGGGTTACCATACATGTTTTTTCTGTGGTAGAATGAGCTTGCAGCTATTGGTTATAAGTTGATCTTGGGCTGTCCTAACAGCAAGTCATGAAAGCTTTTTCTGGTGTCTGTCTTCAGGAACGATGTCAACAAAAGCCTCAGCCCACTCCAACATGCAGAATTATTTCAGCATAGAGTGGTCCTGGATATATTTTTGTTAAGCAGGACCAACCAAAGGAAAAGACAGACAAGATGCTGATCAAGCTGGTCTACCCTTTTTATACTCAAGGTCCAGTTTTGAGACTTCTGCACATACTTATTGTTTTGTTAAAAATACATGTTGATAATCTTGTACATTCTTTTGTATTTTTTTAGTTACAAAGTTCTTCTTTTCTTAAGGTCTTTCTGCCATCTTTAATTAGCTAAAAAGATTTTTCTTTTAGCTTATCTGGATTAGTAATTTGTGTGCCTTTGTTCTTTTCAATTTGTACTTTTATTTTTATTTAGATAAAAAAAAAATATGAACGAAAAATGTAACTTTCATTGTACATTTTTTTAAAAATTATACAAACAAAAAAAAATTAATTGCATCTTTTTAATAAGATTGCTAAATTTACTTTTTTCTTTAGCTTTTACCCAAATACCAATATATTTGTAGCATATGTAAATAAATGGTACAATACCTCCAGGGCCAGGAGATGAGAATAAAATAGGGGTTTAAACAAATTTTATTCTTAAGTTTTAAGTCTGCATTCGGGGGGTGTTTTATGTTATTACCATGCTGATATATTTTTGTAGAATTATTCACAAGTGACATGCAGCTTTAACACCCACTTTTGGGTTAACATGGCAGGAATGATTTGCACATTCATCTGTGTCCTTTCTGCTCAAGCATAATACTAACAATAAGAAGCCAAAATCATAAGCACCTATGAGCATTTGCTCATTCTTTTGAGTCTTACAGACTCACAGCAACTTGGTCCACCCTTCCATTTCTTGGGATTCCTGCTAAAAATAGACTGATGGGCATTTATAGATGGTCTTATGTTACATACTGTGTACAAAAACTTGGGGCTATGATTTTTCCCCTCCCAGTATCCACCTACTCAGTCAATAGTTGTGACTTAATAGCTACATCAGCCATGATATTGTTTTTCTAGTCATATTTAAAAATATATATTTTTACAATTGTATAACTCTTATAATGCATGACTCGTCTAAAAACGAGAAGATTTGACATCACTCTAAATCGGCTACTTTTTATCCCACGTATACATATAATATGTCATTAGAAAGAAAATCAAAAGTTCTGTAAGATGGTGCCCTCTTCAGAATAAATTTACAAGTAAAAAATCAATAAAAATGACCATATATGTCAAACAAAACCAAAGCACCACCTCCTCACCAACTTTTCTTGAATGTTATTGGCTGTCCCACTTCTGTCAGAAAGGGAAATGGCTGACAAAAAGTAAAAAGTTACGTTCGTTTTGATTTTTATTACGAAAATGATAAACGAATGTTTACAACATTTTAAACAATATTTGAATTGAATTACAAATTATTATTGATAAAATAATACTAAAAATCAAATTATTTTAGAAAAATAGTTAAGATATTACCAAGAATTATTTATTTATTGCTACATATTGATCGTAACGTTAAAGTGAGAAAAAAAAGATTGCGTCAGCAATCTTTTTTGGTTGGTTGAATAGCGGTTACTGTTATTTCACCGCAATTGAATATTTTTTAAATTATAAATCAAATTTTATTTTTGAAAAGACTTTTGTTTGCTTTCGTAATCTGAGAATTCAGTAATATACTTTTTACAAACGAAACTAATGTATTTATATTATTAAAAGTGATCTATTTTAACAATAGATTTTGTTACAGTTGTGAGTTGGCCAATTACAAGTTTTGATTTTTAACTCATTCGGCCAATTATATAATCATCATTCAAAGGGATAATCCAGTTTAGTTAGTTAGTTAGTTAGTTTTTTTAAACTACTATTCATCTCTGGCTATGGTTTTTTTAGTCATCATGGTAATGTTCTTTATATCATTACAATGTATCTCAGGTTGTGGTTGTTGTATCAAAGCCTCATGTTGGGAAGCCATTGTAACAATTTCTCCCTTCTTTCTAGATTTCTGTTACACATAAATGCATGAGTTGATCAAGTTATGAAAAAGAAGGTTTCATTCTTATTTCTAAAAACATAACTATATTTCCTGATCAACTCTACTTAGAAATTGTTACGATTACAATTACTAACCAAATCAGTTTATAATTTATAAATGAAGGCACCAGAGTCGTTAGACTCACTCCTTCTGCATCAAACATATCGTAACTTAACAGAAAATGAAGTAAATGATATGAATTTTGGTTTCCTGTAACATAGTTATAATTTAGAGGATTATATACCCAGGGCTTAACTGCTAAGTATTGGCAAAGGTAAATTATCTGTTCTAATAAACTAACCCTACTAAATTTAATAATAAACATAAATTACAATGAAAAAAAGTTGATAAAAGCAAAATATTTCATTCTGTTAAATTACAATATGTTTAACACAGAATCAGTGAGTCTAATGACTCTGTAGCCTTCATTTATAAATTAAAAACTGATTCGGTTGATAGTTGTAATCATAACAATTTC
This sequence comes from Epiperipatus broadwayi, assembly GCA_028023455.1. Lineage (NCBI taxonomy): Eukaryota > Metazoa > Onychophora > Udeonychophora > Euonychophora > Peripatidae > Epiperipatus > Epiperipatus broadwayi. The sequence goes on along the minus strand of JAQFVV010000162.1, from coordinate 129,720 downwards.
TAGGTAGAGTTGATTAGGAAATATAGTTATGCTTTTAGAAATAAGAATTAAAAATTTCTTTTGCATAACTTGATCAACTCATGCAGATTAGGCGAACAGAGACCTAGCAAGATGTGGAAAACATTACAATATATATATATATTGTAAGAGATAGCTTACAACTAGCCTTCATAACTGTCCCAATTTCTTTTACAATGTTATGAATTCAGACCATGTGATAGGCAAATAAAGTATCTTATATACTTACTTATACAAGTGTAATATATACATATATAAGCATACAGATAAACTAATGTGTTTGAGAAATTAATTCTTTTTTATCTACTGTGAGAAAGCAAACAAATTTGCTACACACATGAAATATATATGCATATAAACTAAGATGTTTGTCTATTGATAGAAATTAATTGTTTTTCTTTTATTCATTTAATTTCAATAACTAAAAATAATAATTGATTGACTTATAGAATGGACATAATTAAAGATTAAAATTTATATGAGGTCAAAATTGTTGTTAAATGATTGAGTTTGGATTAGTGAAAATTAAATAAAAATATTATAATAATATTTTATAATTTGATTTTTTTTATCAAGTTGTAACAATAGGTTCTTTAACTAGCATGTGACAATCTAGCAGCAATTCTCTTTACTGAAAAAATCTACAATTGAACTGACAGCAGAGAGCTTGAAAAATCTGGAATTGAACCGACAGCAAAAAAGTTACGTTTTTATTTCTTTTAAAAAAAGAAAAAAACCTTTTGGCATCTAAAAAACAGTAAAATTTTAATATTTGTAGTTTCAAGATAATATAAAATCTTTATTTGGGATAGGAAAAAACTGGAAAGTTAAACTTTAATTTATAATTAGTAGGAATGAACTAGTGGCTTAATTTATTCTGCAAGCTAAAATTCATTATAATAGAAATAATGCAAAGGAAATCTGAAACTACTAAAAATTAATTGTTTTCTTTAAAAGATAGTTTTATATATATATTTAAGCCATCTTAGAAATAACAGTTTATAAAAGGAATCATTACAATGTATTTGAAGTAAAAAAGGCAATGTGGGATTTTCCAAAGCTAGCTTCACTGTTATTATAAAATTATAAAATTTTCCATCAAGGTGTCTGTTTTATAGAATGCTGGTGTACAGAAATCTTCTATGGATTTATATACATTCAGGAGTGATAATTTGTGTTTGTTTTAACCAAGCAGCATGAAAAATATGAATATTAACAGAGTTGGCAAACAGGAATGCTATATATGGAGATTAACATTTAAATTTATAAACTCTTAACTGTGGAGATAGAATGCTTGTTTTCTCAGGATAAATATATGATATTTTGATTCATGGGTTTATTTTTTTTTTTTGCTTTTGTTTGAAAATTCATTGATTTTTTTATTGTGTATTCAAGATTCATTTTTCAAATTCTATCATCTGCAATTTAAAAGTGGAAGCAATGGATGGATAAATGTCATGTTGATGTAAATTTTAAAAAAGGAATCATAATCAATTAATGTATATTATTTTTAATAAAAGTGAATTTACAGATTCCTCTGGAAATCAACAATGATCCATCAAGGCAACCTCACCTCAAGCAAGGTTTTTATTTATTTAACATTGAGGGCAAAACTTTAGGACAACAAGACTAGATAATCTGCTAATAAGTTTTAATAATATTTACTTGTAATATTGTTTTATTTCTGAATGCACAATTAACCCACTGATTAAAAGATCTTTCTTTGTATCTATCATCAATATTTACTGTGACTTACACACACAAATAAATGGGAGTGGGGCTATATATATTTTTAGAAAAAAAAATAGTTAAATTATGATTTATTTACCCTAGCCTAAAAATAACATTCTAATAATTACATTAATGGGGTAGTTTTAAAATTAGTGAACTCTCATTTTGCTTCTCTTTTTTTTTTATTTTATGTATATATTTAATGAATTATATAATATAATTTTGTATATAATAGAATATACTTCAAATTATTTTGTTTCTGTTGTATGAAGCCATCAAGATGATAGAAAAACCATTCTTGATAACCGAATATTTATCTATTTTATTTTGTTTGAAAATATTTATTTTATATATTGATAATAAATTAAGTTGTTTATATCAATCTGATCTCTGTTTGATCATCACCATCGTCACAGTGCATTTATTTCACTAGATGTTTGATCATCACAATCAGCATTGGGTGCTTGTTTTATAGATAAAGATGCCGTTGGATGGCACCATTTTCATGCTAAAACTATAAAATATGACCATTCCCAGGCTGTTGATTATAATAATTTTGCTGTGCTTTTTTGTAATGTGAAAATAAAAACAAAACAAAATCGTCTTTTATAAATATTATTTTTTATTAACATATACAATTTAAATGATAATAATAAATGTAAAATAAAATCAACAAATTACAATTTGATTGGTGTTTTTTCTATCATATATTTTTTTAATTGTGTTACGACTTTTTTTTATCAATTTTCTATTGGATATTTTTTTACTTGTGTTACGACTTTTTTTGTTGTTGTTGTTTAACTAAAAAATAATAATTGTAATAAAAAGTAAAATTTCTTAGTCTATTTTTTATTTTTTTAGTTTTCATTTTACTTTTTTTTTTTTTACAGACAAAGAGATATTATGGCTATTTTTTACTTCAAATAGAATGATAATAAAAAGTAAAAGTTATTACGGTTAAGTTTAGGGTTAGGTTTAGGTTAGTTTTAGGGTTAGTGTTCTGTTTTTTGTAATGCTAAAATAAAAAAATTCAAAATTGTAACCGTACTCAGACAAAAGAAAGAAACTAAAACATTTTTAAACAACAACAAACACATATAAATGTCTTCTTTACTCACTAAACATGTTTATAATATTCGCTTTTTATGAAATTTACAAAAAATCGTGATACTTGTACTTTTCTTACTGGATATTTTTTGGTACCACTCTTTTTTACTTCAAAAATATACACACGGTAAATCTTCTTTGTCTCGTGGAATGTTACGAACAGTACATTACTTGACGCGTTACCTAATTGCAACTCACTAAAAACATAGATCTTTAACATTTTCCCAATTAAAACTTCAATACAGTATGTTGTAAAAAGTCTTAGAATTATTACTTTAAAAAATCTGAACATTTCAATACTTTAAAATATAAAAAAATACAATAAAAACAACATTTCCATCCAATTCAAGTACAAACTCTCTCATCAAGAACGTAACTATTTTATAAACTGTGTGAATTCGGAATATGTATTTGCTGCAATGTGACATACATGCTGTACTGTGATGCAACATAGCGGCCTGCATTCTGTAGCACAACAAAAAAGTTGTATTATAGAAAACGCAAGTTCAAATGTGTCGGCCGCGGAAACAGCATTTTTATGTGTTTTAGCATGAAAACGGCTCCATAGAGTGGCCTCTTTAGCTATAAGATGAGTGCCATATATTTAATGAATTATATAGTATTATTTTGAATATAATACATTTCAAATTATTTTGTTTCTGTTGTATAAAGCTTTCAAGATGATAGAAAAACCCTTCTTGATAACCCAAACTTTTTTTTTTTTTTTTTTTTTTTTAAATATATTTTTTTTTTTTTTTTTTTAAAATAATTTGTTTTAAAAAATTTTTTTTTTTTTTTTTTTTTCTTTCTCTCATTGTTTTGTTTTTATTCTAGTTGTGTTTTTCAGCATTATTGTGCATTTATGACATTAAAGGTTTGATGATGATCATCATCATTATATATTGCTCTTATAAATAATTGATCATCATTAGTATTTTTCTATATCTATGCTTATATATAGGCGTATTTGGTTTATAATTGAATAAGTCCATCCCTGAAGAGAGCTGACTGCAAGAACTTTTTGAGTTTGAATTCTGTGGTATAATGGGTCCTAAAAAGGGAGATGTAATTAATATACACTAATCTAAGCTACATTGAAATATTGTTAGTAAATTATAAGTTAGCATATTGAAAGGAGATGTAATTTGGATCTGGGGATTTCATTGTGACATCTTTAGCATCCTATTTGAAGGCCTAGGTCTGACAGTAGTGAGATGTACTTCCTTTATTACAAACCATTGCTGATTCTGTAACATCTGATGCACCCAAATGTGCCATTGAATCATAAGTTTTGGATATGACTTGTTGTAGGTTGGTTGATACATTGTATTCCAGTCATCCAACTATTGAGTCATATTCATGTCATTGTACGGTGTACCTGAGGTTCCGGTATATCTGGCACCATCAACTTTGGAGTAGTGGGTTCCATTATATCTGGCACCCAAATGTTTAGGTATGAACATAGTTTATATGTAAAGGAGGTTCAGCCATTGGACTGGAATTTTTAAAAAAAGAAAAAAGTTTGTTTTACCCTTAAGCTTTAAATCTCAAATCCATATTGGACATACTTTATTATATAAGACCAATATATATTCAATAGGAATGATGATGAAGAGATATATCAATTATTTTTTTGGAAATTTAAAATTCACATTAAAAGTAAATAACATTAAAAGTAAGTGATGAATGCAACATGTGATGAAGAGAACAAATAGAGATCAACTTGTAAATAAACAATTAATAAGTGAAATTAACAATAGAGGAATTAGGCAAGCTTAAACACCAGTTAAAGAAATAGACAGTAAATAAATAAATAATGACATGAAGTGGTTAGAAGTCCTACAGTATTGTATTTTGATATTTGGTTTTTTTTAATAATTTTTTTATATAGATGTTGTTAAGAAGTGGATTAATATTTAGAAGTAAAAGTATAAAAACTATGGAAGAGATGTTCGATACTAGTGTTGCTGAAGGGGAAAATGATATTGATAATAGTAATGGGGAGGGGTCTTTATCAATCCAAACTCCTGGGGGTCTATGTTAGAGGAGAATGAATCACAGAGACTGGAAGAAAAACCAAAGAACTTTTCAAACATAAGAAGTCCTCACTGACAAGATTACTCAAGCACCTGAGAGTAACGTAGTACATGCTACTAGAAATATTTCAATCTCACAAACAATGTTTCAAGAAATGATGAATAAGTTAATTATTAGTTTCAAGACAGATACAAATAGCATGGAGCAAAAAGAGATAACATGAAAACAGAATGAAAACTGATATCAGTAGCATGAGTAATGATCTAAACAGTAAGATAGATAATATGAAAGCAGATATAAATAGTATGGAAGTGAAAATAAAAGCTAATATTGAATCCAGCATAAACAGCATGAAGACAAAGATAAAACATTAGCATGTGTAATAAGATGGATGCCATGAGGGAAGTTATGACTGTGAAGTTAGAGAGTATGGCAACCACAGATGATGTGAGCAATTTGGAAACAGAACTGAAAGGAGATATATGTCTTTTGAGAGAAGAATTGAAAAGTGAGGTGAATAGGGTAAAAGCAAAAACTAAGGCAGAAATAGAGGGAATTGAAAATAAATTGATTAAGAACATGGGACAATTATATCTATGGTTAGAAAATGTAAAGAAAGATAGTGCTTAACTAAAGCAAGGGATGGATAGAATGAAAGATGAAATGGATGAAAGGATTATACAGCGTTGTAAGCAGTATACAGTATTTACAGATGATATTGTTGTTCAGCTAAATATTAAACTCAAAGAGGTTTATCAGACCTATGAAACTTTCAGGAAAGATATAAAAAACCAAGAAAAGCATGAAAATAAGGTCAAAGAAGAACTTTAAGTCTTTCATATCAAATTGGATTATCTTTTGAGTGCACAGGATAAAGAAGTTGAATCTAATGTGTGCACTAAACATACTTTTATTGGTAAAATTTTACTTGACACCAAATTTTCTGTTGGTTGGATATCTCAGGTCTCCAAAGATGTGATAGAATAGCATATTATAAATCTTAGTTTGGGAGAAATAGTACCGAACATAGATCAGAATAATTTAATTACTCCATTACTAACCCCACAAATAAACTCCATGGAAAGGAAACATGAAGGGAACAATGTCTGGTACTTTGAGAAGATTCAAAAATGAAACCATGCAAATCATTTCATAAGATGATAGCCTGTCATTGTTTATCTATTCTGCAAGTTATAATCTCATCATTTCCTTTACAGGCAATAGACCACTTTTCAATGGTCAAACATGTGAAACCAGATGAAAATAGAATAAATTGACTAAAAGTGTCAAGCTTATCTTGATTGCTTGTTCCCTGTAATTTTTTTAAAAACTGTTTGTGAGCTTCATAATCATCTGAGGCATCAATGAAACTACTGCCAGGATACATCGTAATAAATTTCCTATTTATCATGAACCTAAAACAACCAATATCACCATCGGATAATTCTAAAATTGCGATATCACTCCATATATAAAGGTGATGTTGACTATGTGCACCGTACCAGTTATACTTACAATAAGGTTTATTCAGCAGGATCTCTTTTCTGTCTTTAATCATAAATTCTTCTGCTGCTTCTTTATCCAATATTGGAGTGGTTACTGAGATGTTGTTTCCTTTATGTTTCCTATGAACTTATGATTAAAGACAGAAAAGAGATCCTTCTGAATAACCTTATTGTAAGTGTAACTGGTAGAGTGTGCATAGTCAACATCACCTTTATATATGGAGTGATATCACAATTTTAGAATTATTCGATGGTGGTATTGGTTGTTTTAGGTTCATTGATGCCTTGGATGATTATGAAGCTTGCATAGTTTTTAAAAAAATTACAGGGCACAAGCAATCAAGATAAGCTTGATACTTTTAGTCAACCTATTCTGTTTTCATCTGATTTCACATGTTTAACCATTGGAAAGTGGTTTATTACCTGTGAAGAAAATGATGAGATTATAATTTGCAGAATAGATAAACGATGGCAGGCTATAATCTTATGAAATGATTTGCTTGTTTTCATTTTTTAATCTTCTCAAAGTACCAGACATTCTTACATTGCAGAAGTCTCACTTGAACATGAATTTTCCATTGATCAGATGTCACAGTTATTTTAAAATGGTATAGAGGATTATTTTTTTCAAACCTAATCTAAAAAGGTTGAAACCAAAGATGAATCAAGGTGCCACTAATGCTCACATAGTGATTCTATTAACAAGAAGTGTGGAAATGGTTAAACCATGTAACCAAAGAACTCAGAATAAGTTGAATAAACACTGTTGGAAATTTAAGGCAAGCCATCAAGTCAAAACCTATAATCATGATGATGGTACCAAAAATGAAGTATTGTTAGTTCCAAAAGCCATTTCAAGGGATAAGCACATTTTTAAAAGAATTAAATTTGATTACATTGTTAGAACTTATACCTTTGATCATCTTAGTCATGCTCTGTGGAAGTCTAAACTTCTTTATTATCCTGATGATTATCTGAGTATGAAAAATCCCAAGATGAGAAGGCAAACCATCATGTTGTGGTCCATTAAATGAAGAGGTACATAGTTTCACATGTCGTGCAATACATATGAAGGCCCATTCACATACATTAGGCATATGAATAACATTGCTTAAAAGAAAAAGCACATTAGGGAAGAACCTACAAAGATTGCAGACCACTGGATCATGAAAAGGACTATGAATAGGAATTGAATTCACTAAAATTTGTAAAGTACATAGAGAAATTTGGACAATGATAGATACTGACAAAGAAAAGTCCTGCCCAAAGATATGTTATAAATGAATACATCTATTGATATATTAAACCTTAATTTTTTATTATTATTCTTTAAATGTATAATGATAACTTACTCAGTCATTTAAATGAATATAAGTTTTAAGTTAACAGAAGTTTGAGATTAAGTAATAAATTTATTTAATATTCCTCATAGAGTGTTTTTAAATAGTAACCATAATATAAACCTGTAGCCATGAGAATTATAATAGATAAATAGTAGGATATATTACAAGTGTGAAAGCAAATTACTATGAAGTCAAATCATAGAAATCAGAATGTAAGAAGGTCTAAATATGAATTCAGAATTGAAGACAGGGGGATAATAGAAACTCCACATTTTGGTAAACCACAGGAAGATAAGTATCATAAATTTAGTAATACATATGAGAGACCATATACCATTGTTTAGCAATCAGGTCCAAATGCATTTTGAGTAAACCAAAGAGGGGAGATCCATGGCACATATAATGCCTGTATTTTAAAGCCTTATTTTGGATGTTAGTAACAATGCAGGATAATATCAGGAAATTTTTAACATAGCTTAGATTTATAAATAAAAAAAGAGGGTAAACTTTGCGACAATAGCAAGTGTGATGTATCATAAACAAAATGTATATGTATATGTGTATAAACACATATATATAGTAAAGGGTTAGGGATATGAAGTTCGACAAGAATATTTCTGACGTAATGCATAAATGCAATAATGGAAATATCTAGAGGCTAACTTAAACAGATATGTTATGATATTTGACAGGACCTTCAATGTCCAATAAGCCTCAAATGAGCATGGAGAAGGTTAGCATATAAATAGTTTCATGTGCCTTCTGTAACAGAGACACATTCTTGGTTATGCCTCAATTCTAAAACCATCAAAACTCTAATCCAGCACACTATTTGAACTTTCCAAAACCAGCTGTTAACAAAAAATAAGAAAAAATGTTAGGAAGTAAGGAAATTGACGTAGTAACCCTTCACCAAACCCAAAATATTCATACATTCTTATTGTACTTGTGAGTGCTAAAATTTGAAATTAGTTTAAAATTTTAACTGTTTAGGAGAGGGGTGTTGTAAAGATGGCTTACAACTAGCCTTCACATCTGGCCCAATTTCTTTTACAATGTTATGAATTCAGACCATGTGGTAGGCAAATAAAATATCTTGTATACTTACTTTTACAAATGTAGTATATACATATATAAACATACAGGTAAACTAATGTGTTTGAGAAATTAATTCTTTTTTCACCAACTGTGAGAAAGCAAACAAATTTACTATACACATGAAATATATATGCATATAAACTAAGATGTTCGTCTATTGGTAGAAATTAAATGTTTTTCTTTTATTCATTTAATTTCAATAACTAAAAATACTAATTGATTGACTTATAGAATGGACATAATTAAAGATTAAAATTTATATGAGATCAAAATTGTTGTTAAATGATTGAATTTGGATTAGTGAAAATTAAATAAAAATATTATTAATAATATTTTATAATTTGATTTTTTTTATCAAGTTGTAACAATAGGTTCTTTAACTAGCATGTGACAATCTAGCAGCATTTCTCTTTACTGAAAAAATCTACAATTGAACTGACAGCAGACTTGAAAAATCTGGAATTGAACCAACAGCAAAAAAAAGTTACATTTTTATTTCTTTTAAAAAAAGAAAAAAACCTTTTGGCATCTAAAAAACAGTAAAATTTTAATATTTGTAGTTTCAAGATAATATAAAATCTTTATTTGGGATAGGAAAAAACTGGAAAGTTAAACTTTAATTTATAATTAGTAGGAATGAACTAGTGACTTAATTTATTCTGCAAGCTAAAATTCATTATAATAGAAATAATGCAAAGGAAATCTGAAACTACTAAAGGTTGTTGTCGATGAGCCACCATATCCCACTAGATGGTGCTGTTTTCATGCATAAAAATGCTGTTTCCGCGGCTGACACATTCGAACCCGCGTTTGCTATAATACAACTTTTTTGTTGTACTACAGATTGCAGGTCACTATGTCACATCACAGTATAGCATTATGTTTTCACAGCAAATACATTTTCCCAATTCGCACAGTTTATAAAATTGTTACGGCTTGAGGAGAAGGTGTGTTTTTTGAATTGGATGGAAATGTTATTTTCATTGGTTTTTTTTTTAATTTTAAATTATTGAAATGTTCAGATTTTGTAGAGTAATAATTAACAGACTTTTTACACTGTAGTGTATTGAAGTTTTAAGTAGTAAATGTTGATGAGATTTATGTATAAAGTGAATTGGAATTAGGTAATGCATCAAGTAACGTACTGTTCGTAACATTTCTATGAGACATTTTAAGATTGTACCGTGTGTATATTTTGGAAATAAAAAAGAGCATTAACACAAAAATATCCAGAAAGAAAAGTACAATTGTACACTGTTTTTTTAAATGTCATAAAAAGCATATATTATAAACAGTTTATATATATATATATATATTTGTCATTGTTTAAAAAAGTTTTAGTTTCTTTTTTTTCTCCGACTACTGTTATACTTTGTTGAATATAGTTTACATTTATTGTTATCATTTATTTTATAGATGTTAGTAAAAAAAAATATTTACAAAAATATGATTTTGATATTTTTTTATTTTAGCATTACAAACAACAGAACATTAACCGTAAACCTAACCCTAAAACTAACCCTAAAGCTAACCCTAAAACTAACCCTAAAGCTAACCCTAAAACTAACCCTAAACCTAACCCTAAACTAACCCTAAAACTAACCCTAAACTAACCCTAAAACTAACCCTAAACCTAACCATAACAACTTTTACTTTTATTTGTCATTCGATATGAAATAAAAAATAGCAGTAAACAACAACAAAAAAAAGCCATAACCCCAGTAAAAAAATTTCCGATAGAAAATTGATTTTTCTAATAAAAAGCAAACTAAAAAAGACGAATCAAATTGTAATTTGTTTCCTAAAACTAACCCTAAACCTACCGTAACAACTTTTACTTTTAGTTGTGATTCAATTTGAAATAAAAAATAGCGGTAAACAACAACAACAAAAAAGCCGTAACCCCAGTAAATAAATCTCTGATAGAAAATTGATTTTTCTAATAAAAAGCAAACTAAAAAGGATGAATCAAATTGTAATTTGTTTATTTTATTTTACATTTATTATTATCATTTAATTTCTATACGTTAATAAAAGAATAATATTTGAAATTAAATAATATTTAAAAAAGACCATTTTCTTTTGTTTTTATTTTCGCATTACAAAAAACACATCAAAATGATTATAATTAACAGCCCGGGAATGATCATATTTTATAGTTTAAGCATGAAAAGTGTGCCATCGAGTGGGATATAGTATCTATTCGACGACAACCCTACTAAAAATTGACTGTTTTTTTTAAAGCAATTTTATATGTATTTAAGACATAAAAGGAATCATTACAATGTATTCAGGGTAAAAAAGGCAATGCTGTAAGATTTTCCAAAGCTAGCTTCAATGTCATTATAGAATTATGAAATTATAAAATTTTTCATCAAGGTGCCTGTTTTATAGAACTCTGGTGTACAGCAATCTTCCATGGATTTATATACATTCAAGAGTGATAATTTTTATGTGTTTTTTTAACCAAGCAGCATGAAAAATATGAATATTAACAGAGTTGGCAAACAGGAATGCTATATATGGAGATTAACATTTAAATTTATAAACTCTTAACTGTGGAGATAGAATGCTTGCTTTTCTCAGGATAAATATATGATATTTTGATTCACATGATTATTTTTTTTTGCTTTTGTCATTTTTATTTGAAAGTTTATATATTGTAATTTTTTTATATTGCGTATTCAAGATTCATTTTTCAAATTCGATCATCTGCAATTTAAAACTGGAAGCAATGGATGGATGAATGTCATGTTGATGTAAATTTTTAAAAAAAAACAATCATAATCAATTAATATGTATTATTTTCAATAAAAGTAAATTTGCAGATTCCTCTGGAATTCAACATTGATTCATCAAGGTGGCTTCACCTCAAGTAAGGTTTTTATATATTTAACATTGAGGGCAAAACTTTAGGACAACAAGACTAGATAATGTGCTAATAAGTTTTAATAATATTTACTTGTAATTTTGTTTTATTTCTGAATGCACAATTAACCCACTGAGTTATCATTAATATTTACTGTAACTTACACAGACAAATAAATGGGAGTGGGGCTATATATACATATATATATATATATTGTAACAGAATTATCTTTTCGACCATTTGTAAACATTTAATTTTACACTGTACGATCGACACGACTGTCACGTCAAGCAAAGAAGCCAATATAGACTCATTAATTAAGTCTATATTTTTGATCGGATACTGAGATTACTAATGGCATATTTCAGTATTATCTTTCCCGATCAGTTGCTTTTTCGACTGCTGGATATTCATTCATAAGAATGATTTCCTTAAAATAATCCAGCGCTTGAAATATTTATAATTTTTGCGAGATTTAATGTTACTGTACTATATCGGCATGTGTACTTTCACTAGAATAAATGTCTACTTAGTATTTTATAAACCCTGTGAGTATATCATTATAATTAGTATGGTGAAGAAGGAAAGACGAGACATAAAGAGCTATTTATAAATAAATACTGTTTAATATAATACATTCATAAACATTAAAATATAATATTTCGATATAAAACAAGCAATCATTCAAATAACACAAATTATATTTAATTTAAAATGATAATTCTTTGATTCTAAACATTTATCTGTAGATATTTTATAGTTTATAGTCTTTTCTTCACGTATTCTTTGATACAGGAAATTACTAATTATTTGGTTCATTCAGATTCACATTTGCAATTGCATTTTTTTAATTTAAGTAGCCATTTATGAAAGTGTGTGCACGAGTGTTATATTAAAGTTAATTACCTAGGTTTTCTGGACATTGATGAGGGAATTATTATCCATCATGTGGATTACTCCACTTCTTTTGTAGAGATGGAAATTCTTGGGATCTGCCTGGATTCTTTCTTGTAGCTCACTTAAGTCGTATTCTTGCGGCTTCAATGACAGGGAAGATGAACCATCAGGCAGGTGCTATCTCTACTATTACTTCATGGGGAAGATGACTTTACACCCAAGGCAAGCATGGATCAACTGGCATCTGTTGTGGCCCCTTAGCCCTGCATTCTTGATGTTTCAATTTCTTGGTACATTTTTGTTCACAGCTCTCGAACTACACTGTCTGTCAGCTCAGCAGACCTAAGAAGAACTCACTAAACATGGCTACCTCTTTTCAACTTTTTTTCTTGGTTAATTGTCCCAGAATCCTTTTCTTATCTTCTTGATTGTTTTTGGAATGTCATTAATTACATTTCACACCTTTATTTTACTTTCATAAAATACATAAAATTTTCTTCTTGTTTTTATTTATTTATTTTTTTATTTTATTTACTTCCATTTCTTTTTAATGAAATTATTTTCTTATTTACACACTCTTTATTACCTTCACATAGCCATACATATATTTCATGCATTTACATGTGTAGTTTGAAGCGGTGATCTTTATCTTTTTATAAATCTATTTATTTTTATTTATAATTGCGAATGAAATTTATGATTGCTAATTCTGCAATCATTAACCCTTTTATTTACTTTTCCCTTTATTACTTGATCATCAACTTCGATGATCTTATTTTACTATTCCTTAAACTTTACTAATTTCAAATTTTTAAAAAAGTTAACATTGGAAGGTAGAAGATAAGGATCTTGGTTGCTTACCTTCCTTCATTTTCTTTAATTACCATAATTGATTTTTTTAATTACTTGCATTCCTCAGCTACCATTTTGATTTTTTAATTAAAACTTAACTTAAAATGACAGATCGTCCTCCACCCTCTTCCAGTTCATGGATAGCATCCCTAATACAACAACTACAACTTTATAACCCGATAACATCCTTTAACCTTAACCAAAAAATCACCTTATGGGAAGCATACAATATAATCAACTATAATCAACAACCCATTAAAACCAGCCTAAAAATAACCAACCAAAGACTCATTACACACTTCAAAAGATGGAGTCTGGAACCCAAATTCCTTGACTTCATCATTAAAATAAATCTTAATGCGCTACCCACAAATTGGTTTCTTTATCACCGAAGAGGTTTTACCAGCATTGACCCTATATGTGGTCTGTGTGCTCGTGAAGATGAAACCATAGACCATATTATACACCGGTGCCCAAGACTTAAAACTCTAAAAGATATAATTATAATCAATTCCAACATAAGACCTGATATGATTTTCTCACTCGAAAATGCCATTCATAATGGTTTTTTTTTCAATAATAAGGCTTTCTACCTTTGTCCTTTATTCCATGTGGATAGTGAGATGCAAAAGTCTCATGGAATTACCCCCGCCACAAATCATACCATTGTTCTATCAAACGCTCAAAAAAATCAAGAAACGTGACCAGCTCCTTGCCTCCAGTAAAGTCTTTGCTGACACCTGGTCTTTAATTGCTCTTTCCTTTTCCTGATTATGAATTCCCACCTACCCAGCATTATAGAATAGTCATTTATAAAAAAAAATATTCATGTTTATATTAAAAATGCTAATACCATTAAACAAGTTCTTTGAATCTCTTCACTATACCTAACCACATAAGAGTATAACATTGTGCTCTCATAACATAATCTAGCCAGATGACATATAGAACATTATATAATCATATTATTGTACAATTTATTCATTTATTTATCCTTTATTAGTATGTAATCACTATTTATTGTTAATAAAATTTTTATTGAAATGAAATGAAAATAAATTTATTTTATTTTTCTAACTTTATTATCCAATTTCTATAACTTAGTTTACATAAAATTCACATTTAATATTATGCTATATATTAAATGTGCACATGTGATCGTGGTATGTGTGATCATCACAATATATATATATATATATATATATATATATATATATATATATATATATATATATATATATATATATATATATATATCAAAACTACCCCAAATCCAAAATTAAACCAGACCAGCATAAAAATAATATTAAAACACAACCTAAGGTTTATATTAGTTTTATGGAAGAGAAAATTATTATTAAAAAGAATTGTTTATATGTAAAATTATTTGTCAGCTATGTTGATGATTGTTTATTTGTAGTTGAGAATGATAAATTGAAGGAATTTGTAAATGAGTTTAATTGTTTTGATCCTTCTATAAAATTTGTGTTAGAAGGAGGGGGTTAGATTTTGGTAAGTTAAATTTTTTAGATCTTTTAGTGATTAGAAATGTAGAAACTAATTGTTTATGGTGCAGTCATTTAGTTAAAAGTAAAGAATTAAGATCTATAATTAAACCTGATAGCTATCAGTCTGTATCTCATAAAGTAGCTGCTTTAAGGAATTATTGTCATAGAAATATTAAATTAAATAATTCTAGTGGGGTAGCTTTGTTTCATAAATATCAATTTTATAAAGATTACTTGAGTGTGATACTCTGATAAATTTGTTAAAAGTATTTTATTTAATAGTAATATTTGTAAGGATGTAACGGTTAAAGAAAAATATGATTTTATTTCTTTGCCATTTAAATTGTCTTCTTATAAAATTGTGTGTAGAAATAATAAATTCTTTGAAAATAAGAAAATTGCTTGGAAAAGGGGTGTTACATTGAATAATTTATTAAATAATACAAAAGAAGTTTTTGATAGAAAGACTATTCCTGGTGTAGTATATTTTATTCCTTGTTTATTTGTAAGAAGGTTTACATAGGTCAGAGTAGTTTGAGTTTAAATGAAAGAATAAAGGTTCATAAAAGTAGAGTTAAAAATAGATATCTTAGTTCTGCTTTGTATGTCCATGAAAAAGATACAGGCCACACTATTGATTTTGATGAAGCTAAGGTTGTCTTCTTTGAGAAAAATGAAATCAAAAGAAGAATTAAAGAGTCTTTATTATTGAAAATTTATTATTCTGAAGCAATTAACTTATTTAAGAGTTCTTTTAATATTAAGGGTGGATGGGAAGTGGATTTGTGGGTAGTTTTTAATATTATATATATTGTGTAGTTTTTGTAGTTCTTTACACTTGAGAAGTCTGCTTGTAGCAGTGAAACCTTAGGCTGTGTTTTAATATTATTTTTATGCTGGTCTGGTTTAATTTTGGATTTGGGGTAGTTTTGATTTTATATTGACTAGTTTAGCTTTATGCTTGTAATGTTTATATATATATGTGTGTGTGTGTTAAAACGAAGATTTGCATGGGTTAAATATATAAAATACATATTTTGCGGGTTCATCCATGTTAAAAACTTTTAATATTAATATACTGACATTTCGACTTGGTCACACAAGCCATCCACAGAGTTATAAAAGGTAGAAAGATGGTTGTAGAGGCACTACAATCACTGATTTGAATAAAATGTTAAAATTCCACCAATAGCAAAAAATGTTAAATTTAGGAATGTTTTTTTAAAAAAAATCTTTCCAAATAGGAGGAAGTTTGCATGTATCATCTCGCTTATTGATACAATCTCTACCAATGCAAAATTAGAGAAGCCATTGAGATACTTAAAAGGCCAGATTGTATCAATAAGCGAGATGATACATGCAAACTTCCTCCTATTTGGAAAGATTTTTTTAAAAAACATTCCTAAATTTAACATTTTTTGCTATTGGTGGAATTTTAACATTTTATTCAAATCAGTGATTGTAGCGCCTCTACAACCATCTTTCTACCTTTTATAACTCTGTGGATGGCTTGTGTGACCAAGTCGAAATGTCAGTATATTAATATTAAAAGTTTTTAACATGGATGAACCCACAAAATATGTTATTATATTGTACCTATATTGATATATGCACATACAATTTTATCTAAAATTATATTATTAAAATAATCTTTCATTAAAGAAAAACATACCAATCTCTTTTCATTAAAGAAAAAATAATGTTAAAACTAAATAGTAAATTATATTAAAAATATATGTGCGTATATATGTGCGATTTGTAAATAAATAAAATGTAGGCGAAATAAAAGAAGATTATCATTAAAACCACAGCAATGGCTATTAATAAAATAAAACAACACGTTTTATTGCATGGCTATTACTAATTAAGCAATCTTCCAAAACACGTTTATCCAATGATTACCACTGGAATTTGACAACAGATCTTTGCCGGAGATATTAGAAAGATAACAAGGTGCAGGTATAAATAGACCTTTTTTTATCGGACATTAATTCCACAAATTAATTGAGTTGAGACAATCAGTTCACAAAGTTATTGAGAGAGTGCAGTTCGGAAATTAATTGAGTCAGTTAAGAAACAAAATGCAGTGCTGAGAATATTTTGGAATGCACATTCACCTCCAGCCCAGATGTCCGAGAAAACAGCAGATCTGCCCGTGAAATAATGTTAGCTTAACATCTTAGAAAATCTCCATCAGTACCTATTTGTCTCTGATAGCAATAATCGTGAAAATCAGGAAACTCAGCAAGGAAACGTCCCAGCTGGCTGGTAAGCATTTATAATGGAAATATCCTCACTGAAAGCAGCCTCCAAAAAACAAAATTCTACATCAACATTCAAAAAAGCCTAGGTAAAAACATTTGCTTATTTCGTTCTATACTGTAATAGCCATTGCATTGCATTAATTCATATGAATCTTTCAAGAGTCTAATTATATGAACTCTATATCATACATATATGAACTATTGATGTGTGTGATTAAATTTCAAATGCTATGTCGTCCTTTATTATCATTATTATGTGTGTACATGAGTTAATATGTGCATGGTCATTATATCAATATTTATTAGTTAAATTAGAGTGTTTTGTTATTAAATCTATAGGAATGTTTAAACTATTTAGAAATGTTAATTTAAAATATGCGTGTGTTTTATTAGAATTATAAAATGTTTAAATTTAGTAAATAAATGTTAGTTAATAAATTATCTTTAAAATTAAACTATATTTGTCGGTCAATTCTTTTTATCAATTCTTTTTAACAAATTCTTTTATTAATTCTTTTAATCACTAATTAAGTATAATCTATTAGTGATTACAAACAACTGAGCTAGTCATGGATTTAGGCGTTGAGTTAGTGGCCACTATTCAAAGTGCGTTGTCTATTCTTTTAGTATTCTTTTAGAATAAGCAGCTGGCGCCCGTGTTTATACACAAACAAAAAAGTGCTTTGAACTTGGTGTTGAACTCAACAGCCGAGAAGAAGCTATGTCCTGGAAATATAATGCTAGTTATATACTTTATAGCTATTGTTTGGGCATACATACTCTCCGAGTATGTTCTTCTCTGCCTAAGAGACCGGTATTTCAAATACACATATTTGAACCCGGTTCAAATGGCTTTACCCAATGTGGGACAAACTTGTCATAAATGACAGTTAATTAAATACTTTGTTCTTGTTGAAAATAAAAATCTAATAAGTTAAATTACGTATGTAAAAGTGTTTTAATTTTAAAAAAAAGAATTGACCGAAAACTTTTTTTTTTCCGAAATGAAAAGAGATTTTGACATATATGCTATCAAATCAGAGTCAATATGATGTTATGGGTGGAGTTAAAGCATTAAGATCGGGTAGAGAAAAGAACTAAAAGGGTGGAGTTAGCATGAGTTTCCATCTTAGTAAGAAATATAAATAAGTTGTATTTAAATTTAGTTTAACATAAGCGCTAGTTTGAAATAAAATATTGTTTTAAAAATGGAAAAAGAGAAAGAAATGTCTGAGACGCAGATGCTGAAAATGATGATAAATATGATGGAAAAATGCGTCAAGAATTCAGGCAAAGTCATCAAGAATTCATTGCGGGAATAAGAGAAATAAAATGTGAAATTAAAGGAATGAGGGATGAAATAATAGAGAAAGTAGAGGAGAACCAAGAAAGCAGAGAGTTAGATTTAGTTAAAGAAAGTCAGGAAGTTGAGGTCATGAAAGAGGTAGAAATTGAATTAGAATCAGATAGTGTTGTGATAAATAAAGTAGACACAAATGTAGATCAAGAAATAGAAGAAAAGTTTTTACAAAAATTTAAAAAGGTTAAAATAAACGTTCGCATTCACTGTAGACGTAGATTTAAAACAAAGAGAAAGCATAGAAAAAAATATTCCCAGATTGAAGTAATTCGGAGTTTGTCTAGGTATAAAGGTTTTCTGAGTTACGAAGTCGAAAACAGAACAGAAAGAGAAAGAGATAAAGCAATAAAATATAAAAGTGGAACCGATAAGAGAGGAAGGTTAGTTTATATTATAGAATTTGTAGAAAGAAAAAAGGAGCTGCCTGACATAGTTTAAGAGTTAGTAAATGGGCGGAATAGTAAAGGAAATAAACAAAAAGGACCGGAAATGGACAATGAGCACGAATATGATTATTCTACAGTAAATAAATCTAATAAAGTAAATCTGAAACTTCTATTTAAAACTTAAGACAATAAATTTAAAAATGATGGATTGTTTTGTCAAATAATAATAACGGAGGCTTCGCAAAATAAAAGATTTTTTTTCTCCACGCACATATTAATTAAGGAAATGTTCGTAAATAAACAGTTCAAATAAATAAAAATCAATAAAATCAAGTTAAATAAATGGGTCAAATTAAGGATTTAAAAATAATATTTGTAGAATTAAATAAATGAATAAAATAATGGAAATACATAAAATAAAAACAAGTTAAATAAAGAAGTATAATATATCTGTAGAAAATAAATAAAATATTCATAATAAAGCAAAATAGTTTTTTTCTGAGTACACACACGTTAATATATAAGTTAAAGTAATGGGTTAAAAGTAATATCATAATATAAATAAATATGTAAATTGATGTCCGTGATAGTTTAGAATACTATTGTAAGTTAAATAAATATGTAAGATAATGTTCGTAATAGTTCAGAATAATATAAATAAATATGTTACAGTAATGTTCATGTGTATTTAAAATAATATTGTAGGATTAGTGATAAATAATATAAAGTCAATCTAAGTTATATTAGGAGTGTATAAGGGTTTGAATCTAACGGGAATGAAGGTAGTATAGAAGTGTTTTAGTTAAGGTTAAGTTTAAAGCTGTCGACTGGATAAATTCTAGTACCCACAACGGATTGGCCGGGATCATTCCTCTTTTAAAAAGCGCACTGGAAACAACCAGAGTAAGTCGTAAGTCACTTTTCAGGGGAGAATCCCCATATCTCGTACCTCGTTTTCCAAGGCGTAAGTCGGAAATGGACAGTTGAAATTCCTGCCATTTGCAGCCACCTTTTCTTAGTCAAAGTCCGATCAAGAGAATCGGAAGCCGAAGCTTCATTTACAAAAGATCCCTGTGCCACAAATTTAGTTTGTCCTCATGGTCATTATCCAGGATGAACATTGTAAGCAATGTTACCAGCATAGAAAGAAGAAAAGCATAATTGGAGATTGCCCTTAGTATGGAAAGAAAAAGATATAAAAAAAGGCAAACTTAGAAGGAATAATAAATTAATATTTAATGTTGTCAGAGATAAAATGGTCAAAAATGATGCATTTTACTCTCAAAAAGGAGGGGCGGTGTAATGTACCTATATTGATATAGGCACATATAATTTTATCTAAAATTATATTATTAAAATAATCTTTCATTAAAGAAAAACATACCAATCTCTTTTCATTAAAGAAAAAATAATGTTAAAACTAAATAGTAAATTATATTAAAAATATATGTGCGTATATATGTGCGATTTGTAAATAAATAAAATGTATGCGAAATAAAAGAAGATTATCATTAAAACCACGGCAATGGCTATTAATAAAATAAAACAACACGTTTTATTGCATGGCTATTACTAATTAAGCAATCTTCCAAAACACGTTTATCAAATGATTACTATTGGAATTTGACAACAGATCTTTGCTGGGGAAATGAAAAAAAAAAAAAAGAGGGGGGAAAAAAACACCTTTTTTTTATCGGACATTCATTCCACAAATTAATTGAGTTGAGACAATCAGTTCACAAAGTTATTGAGAGAGTGCAGTTCGGAAATTAATTGAGTCAGTTAAAAAACAAAATGCAGTTCTGAGAATATTTTGGAACACATGTTCACCTCCAGACCAGATGTCCGAGAAAACAGCAGATCTGCCCGTGAAATAATGTCAGCTTAACATCTTAGAAAATCTCCGTCAGTATCTATTTGTCTCCGATAGCAATAATCATAAAAATCAGGAAACTCAGCAAGGAAACATCCCAGCTGGCTGGTAAGCATTTATAATGGAAATATCCTCACCGAAAGCAGCCTCCAAAGAACAAAATTCTACGTCAACATTCAAAAAAGCCTAGGTAAAAACATTTGCTTATTTCGTTCTATACTGTAATAGCCATTGCATTGCATTAATTCGTATGAATCTTTCAAGAGTCTAATTATATGAACTCTATATCATACATAAATGAACTATTGATGTGTGTGATTAAATTTCAAATGCTATGTCGTCCTTTATTATCATTATTATGTGTGTACATGAGTTAATATGTGCATGGTCATTATATCAATATTTATTAGTTAAATTAGAGTGTTTTGTTATTAAATCTATAGGAATGTTTAAACTATTTAGAAATGTTAATTTAAAATATGCGTGTGTTTTATTAGAATTATAAAATGTTTAAATTTAGTAAATAAATGTTAGTTAATAAATTATCTTTAAAATTAAACTATATTTGTCGGTCAATTCTTTTTATCAATTCTTTTTAACAAATTCTTTTATTAATTCTTTTAATCACTAATTAAGTATAATCTATTAGTGATTACAAACAACTGAGCTAGTCATGGATTTAGGCGTTGAGTTAGTAGCCACTATTCAAAGTGTGTTGTCTATTCTTTTAGTATTCTTTTATAATAAGCAGCTGGCGCCTGTGTTTATACACAAACAAAAAAGTGCTTTGAACTTGGTGTTGAACTCAACAGCTGAGAAGAAGCTATGTCCTGGAAATGTAACGCTAGTTATATACTTTATAGCTATCATTTGGGCATACATACTCTCCGAGTATGTTCTTCTCTACCTAAGAGGCCGGTATTTCGAATACACATATTCGAACCCGGTTCAATATATATATATTTTAACCTGGTAACAGCCAGTCTTCATCTACCAAACAGTCATGCCACATGTTCGCAAGCTCCATAATCGCAACTGTAAACTAGCTTCCTGATCTAACTGGTCATCAACGAATTATGTCGTACATCTCAGTGACTAAATTCTCCTATGCAACCTATCATACGCTCATTATCAAGAGTATAAGTATAAAGAAACAAAATGTAAAACTAACAAAATAATTCCTGTATTGAATAAACTAGCATGAAACTGTAGATCTAAAGAAGATCACAAGGCAACTAATAAAGATAATAACTTCTGGTCAAACCAGCCTTAAAATCCATACAAACAAAATGTGATGAGTTAAATTTGATGTTCAGCAAACTCATAAATAACTAATAATTATATCTCTGGAATGATTATGAAAATTAAACTTATAAATGAAATGATAAGTAAATTATGATGTACATGACTAAGTGGCTTATGGAAAGAAGTAATAAATTAAATGGTGGAATAAAATGAGTCTAAGAATGAAGAGAAAAGAACGAGGATGTATGAGAATAATGAATGGTTAAGATGAATGGTTAAGATGATGATAGAATAAGAGTTAATGAATAGTTGAGATGATAAAAGAATAAAAGTTAATATATGATTAATCAATTATGATAATGAATTAATGTTAAATGAGAATGAATCAAGATGGAATTGAAGAACAATGTTAATGGTGGAGACTGAAATCATAAACTATAAACTAATATGAGATTAAACGGTGAAAAAGATAAGCTAAATACAAATAGGGATTTCAAGCTTGACACAACCAGAATATTTATTATGAAGTTAAAACAAACTATCCATTTTATAACAAAAGAAGTAATTTCTCCCTTAAAGTTTGGTTAACTTTCATAAAACAGTGAAAGTAATCTATTTCAAGTCCAACTGTAATAATTGACTAGCAATGAAATTTACTACAGATTTAAATTCTATCTTGAAACTTAACAATTAATTCTTCTCAGGGTTCAAACACTAAAAATTGTTATACAACATATATTTGGGTCAGTAAGAGGGATTTTACCTCTACCCAAACATAATGCATATACTAGCTCTCAATATAAACTCAAATTAAGAATTATATTTAGCTGTTACACATAAACTTTATAACTAACATAAACTTTAAAATTTATGACTGGGAATAATTTTTTTTTTTAATAATTAAAAATCAATAACTTACCAAATTCCTTTTCTTAAATAATTATAAACCATGTGATCAAGATCAGTGAATGATAGCTCTGCAGATTTAACTAAATCAATCAAATCAAGACTACGTTTATCTTTTAATATATTGTTTAAAACAATCTGTACTACAAGTTATTAACATTTCGATTATTGGGTGATGATGCATTAGATGTACCAATAAATTATAAGGCTTACCAACATTATTATGATATAGCACAATATAGTGAATAGTGCTATATTGGTCGATAATGATTTCAATTTATAATCTTGTGGTAGGTTGATAGCAATAACAATAATAGTGTATATATGTGGTAATTAGCAATAAGACTACATGCAACTAAATAAAATTTTTAAACACAACAAACTTTATTTACAATATGTACAAATTTTTAATTCACAGATATGGCATGAAATAAAACTAATATACTAAAATAATTTATGGATGGGACAAATACTTAGTATCCCCTTGACCATATACTCAGAAAATGATACAACCTGCTTAGAAAATAATATTCAAAATATCATTTGTTTCTCTTTGGCATATTTTTAAGAATAAGATACTAAAACTTATTTAAGCTGACTAGCACTTAAATTTATAACTAGCAGTATACTTAGAACTTTAGGATATGCACCAACTATAAATTTAGAATTCAGAAAAAATTTTAAAAGTATTGCATTCTCCTAAAACCCTTTCTTTTATCAGAATATGATAAGGGCAATTATCATATTCTGTGCAATTACTAACTTATTTAACTTTGAAATGAATAAGTTTAGTGCATTAAATGAAGACTAGACATTAAAAGTCAAATACACATAGATCTCATTAAGCATTACCTATGTCCACAGCTCAACCCTTGAATACGTAACTGGTCTTACAATTCTATTGTCACATCATTATTTGATGAAGATGAATCCATGCTGCCAATGTGCATCTCTTACTTTTACATCAAAAATTTTCTACAATCATTAATAGATTTTGGTTTGGTCTGCCTATAACTGATGATGATCCTACAACATAATAAACACTATTTCAATTAAGAAAAAACTATGCTAGATGAGTGTTCCTAAATTTAATATTTTACACTTGCTATATGATCTGGACCTATTATACTTCACCATACACGGTAGAAAAACTATCTCTATATTATCATGAGGAATTTAACACTAAGACAGGAAACTTTATAAAAACAACATGACAGTTGTGTAATAATATGGTTAATTCTAATACCTCTCTACGGGAATACATGTGTGAGCTCTGCCTCATCACAAAAACATATAGAATTCAAACCATAGAAATCCTTTCTTTCTAGGATTATTTATACTAATGAGCATTAATTACTACTCAGCTTCTACGAATCTTTTCTCTCATGAAATCAGCAATAGGTGACACTCTATCAGACTATGTTCCATATTAATATTAATATATGGGATGCCATTCTATTGGAACACCCTATCATCTAAAAGCTGTCACTAATCATTCTCAAAAACAATACCAACAATAACAGTGGAGATACATACTTCATTTCACACTGCAGAATCATTAATGTATCAACAGACCCACCAAAATATACACATCAAATGATCATTAATCATTTAAAATGACAACTATCCTTTTATTAGAGAGAGAGCACAATGTATTTAAACAATAAAGATCAAACCTGCATTTGTATTCAAAGTGGACAAGTTCCTTTCTGTACAAAATTACAAAATGAAAAGGCTTATATCAAATTTTCTTTTATATAAGAAAATAATTCGGTTATTTTAGTCTACAGTATATATTTGATAAAATATCGGCATATTCACATCTTTAATAATAATTTTGATAAAATGGCTGCATATCTACCTCTTTAGTAATATACATTAAAATTGTTTTTAAAATATGAGAGAAGTAAATATTTTATCACTCTCTCTGGATAAACAATATATATATACCTTCCAGTTTTCCCTCAACTAATATATATATATACATGCAGTAGATGTTTATGTTTACACATTTTTTTTAACCTAGTAAATATATATATATTTTTCATGCCACAACCAACCATATATGTTTAAAAAAATAAAATTCCCAGACAACACATTATGTAAGTGATATATATATATATTGCTGTATATATATATATATATGTATATATATATATATATATATATATATATAACACAGCAATTATATAAACAAAATGAGAGTGCACTTTTATCCATTAAATTTTATACAATTCGTCCAAGTTATTCCATTGTTGTAAGTTAAAACGAGAATTAATATTGTGAGGAGCAAACATTCCAGATAATGCATATATTTTTTTTTATTATCCTGTTTGATGCTAATATATTTTGGCAATATTCAATACTTCTCCAAAGGCAAAAAAAAAATATTTAATGGTTTCCGTACCGATAATTAAGGCAATTAAGATTCCCACTTCTAGATGTAGCAGATTTAAAAAGATAAGTTTATCTACTTTTCTCTAGATAATTTTTCCTGAATAATTCTTTAAGCTATTGTAATCTTCAAAACAAACTTTTTATAAATCTTTATTGATTTATTCTGTAAGCGTTTAAAAAGGAAGTATAACAAGAATCATTTATTACGTTTAAAATCAAGATAATTTTTCCTTGAAAAATTAGTGGAATTTTATTACACTTAGCATATTTACCTTTCCTTTTCTTTTAAAACTCTTTAATAATTTTATTCTTCCCTGCATGGTAATACATATATGTGTAGCAATGTTTAAACAGTCGGGGTATATTCCAATATTGTAAAACATTATTATAACGGCGTATATTTTTCAATAAAAATTTAAAAGTAAATATTTATTTCATTCGATTCTTATTGGCAAAGTATGATGTGATTATCAATATTAGAAAGAATTTATCCAATTATCACTCTGACGTCTTTAGCATTTTAATTAATTGGTAATTGATTATATCTTTCATTACATAGGTTCCCACTAGAAAATTTAGCAGACAATAGAGAATAAAATCACGCAAATATTTTCATGTTTACTTTATTAAAAATCAGATGATTCAAAAATGACTTAAATTTATTTACTATCTATATCATGTATAACACTTGTTTTTAATGTTATTTCGAATCATTATTTATTTATTTTTTGATATTTTAATTTACAAGCACATAATATTGTTCTGCTAGATAATAAGAAGAGCACGAAATTCAAACACTATCAACTTCTTAGTTTACAAATAAATAATTTGTGCATTGTGATAGTTTTAGAATTAGTGAACTCTCATTTTGCTTTTCTTTTTTTTATTTTATGTATGTATTTAATGAATTATATAGTATAATTTTGTATATAATATACTTCAAATTATTTTGTTTCTGTTATATGAAGCCATCAAGATGATAGAAAAACCATTCTTGATAACTAAATATTTATCTATTTTATTATTTTTTGTTTGTAAATATTTATTTTATATGTTGTTAATAAATTAAGTTGTTTATATCAATCTGATCTCTGTTTGATCGTCACCATCATCACAGTGCATTTATTTCACTAGATGTTTGATCATCACAATCTGCATTGTGCATTTACAACATTAAAGGTTTGATGATCATCATCATCATCATTATATACTGCTCTTATAAATAATTGCTCATCATCAGTATTTTTCTATATTGTACCATTTATTTATATATGGTACAGATATATTGGCATTTGGTAAAAGCTAAAAAAAAAAAAAAGTAAATTTAGATTTTTTTTTTAATATAATTTATTTTTTTAAAAAAAAACGTACAATGAAGGTTAAATGGTTATTTTGTATTTTTTTTATGTAATTAGAAATAAAAGTAGAATTGGAGAGAACAAAAGAATTCCAAAAGTAAAAAGATAAGCTAAAAGAAAAATATTTTAGCTAATTAAAGATGGCCGAAAGATTTGCTAAAAAAAGAGAACTTTGTAATTGAAAAATGAGTAAAGACTGTACAAGATTATGAACCAAAAATGCCATGATAATAGCATGCACAGAAGTCTGAAAACTGGGCCTCTACTATAAAAAGGCAGAGACCAGTTTGAGGAATGTCTTGTTTTTTTCTGTTTGTTCCTTTGGCTGGTTTTGGATTATTAATTCCAAGACCACTTCACGATGAAATAATCTTTCATGCGGGAGTAGACTGGGGCTTTAGCTGTCATCATTAAGAAGATGGATACTAATAAAGCTTCTGCAACTAGCCTTCAGAATAGATGACATGATCAAACTTATAACCAATGGCCGAGCTCATTCTAACCCAAAAAACTATGCATAGTTATCTACTACTTTCTCACTGAATTTACCAGTAAGCTATGACTTTTTATTATTCCTGATTGTGACTAAATTGTCAACAAACCATCTTAAAAATATACGTATAATAGGACCCCGATATGGACTTTAATTTTAGTGATCGAGAGACTCTTATTTAATCAAGAACTTTAATTAATTGTTTTAATTACTTTATTTTATTAATATATTCATATTTGGATTAGTGTGTGTTCTCTCCAACATATTAAATTAACAATTTAACTTAAACAGATTTTTAATCTGTTAGAATAAAAATATTTCTAATAGCAATTTTCATTTGTATGTTATTAATAATATTTATTAGTGTTTATTATTAAATTTATTATTAGTTTAGTAAGATTTAAAAACATAATTTACCTTTGCCAATATGTTATGAATAAGTTCCAGGAAAAATAATATATTTTGAAAAATAATTTTCGTTACGGTAAAATCTAATACCGATTCTTTAAAAGCATTTTTTCCTTTTAACTTTTGAGACATGCTGGCGACAGATTTCAGCGGATTCTTACAGGAATCCTGGCACCCAGATCAAATAAATTAAAAGCTGATTACGTCAATAGCACAATTCTTAACAATTCTAGGCCGAGTTGATCAGGAAATATAGTTATGTTTTTAGAAATAGAAATACAACTTTCTTCTTTTTGACATAACTTGATCAACTCATGCATTTTATAATGCGTACAGAGCTCTAGCAAGACGGAAAACGTTATAATATCTATGCTTATATATAGGCATATTTGGTTTATAATTGAGTAAGTCCACCCTAAAGAGAGCTGACTGCAAGAACTCCCTGAGTTTGAATTCTGGATTGTAATGGGGTCTAAAAAGGGAGATGTAATGAATATGTACTGGTCTAAGTTACATCGAAATGTTAGTAAATTATAAGTTAGTATATTGAAAAATGTAATTTGGAACTGGGCATTTCATTGTGACATCTTTAGCATCCTATTTGAAGGCCTAGGTCTGACAGTAGTGAGATGCACTTCCTTTATTATATGCCATTGCTGATTCTGTAACATCTGATGCACTCAAATGTGTCATTGAATCAGGAATTTTGGATATGACTTGTTGTAGGTTGGTTGACACATTTCATTCAAATCATCCAACTACTTAGCCATATTCATGTCATTGTATGGTGTACCCCATGATTTCAGTACATCTGGCACCATCAACTTTGGGGTAGTGGGTTCCATTATAATATATGAAATTAAGTTCAAATATATCTTAAAATATGTATGTGAAGTTGCTGTGTACAGCTACCATGAATGTTGCAGTCATGGTGAAGATGATCAGACAAACAGAAATAGTTATAACACAAGAAAATTTTATAACTAAAAATTGGCATTTATTACGAAGAAGCTAACAATAGTAAAATTATATAACAATGCTTAATATATATATATATATAACAATGCTTAATATATATATATATATAACAATTAATAACATTACATAGATTAGTATTATAATATGGCAAAATTTAGCCATAGATGCATTCAAAAACATAATACAACCAGTGTAGCTTCCAAAAACTCCCTCAATTCACCTTTGAACCTTCAGTAGTGGAGATCACTGAGTCAACCGTAGTCTTTGGAACACTTGGCCATGTAGTTCCTTTAGATAAACGCAACTAGCTCCTTCAATAGACTGAGTGAAGATCTCGACTTTTCTTATAAGTAAACTTTTATTTTTTTCTCAATACAATACCAGTTAACAATACTATAGCAATGGAAATTTCTGGAACACTAATTACTATCATTGCTTATTTATCAGTTCAGTTGATATATATTCTGGACTATTCTTTTAGATATATATTTTCTAGTATGGAAACGCTTATCTTATCAGTATATTTTAACTTTAACATTTATAACCTTATAATAGTTATTTCATAATACTTTAACATTTAGATACCTACTTATTAGTCCAAGGGTAAGAGTTCACATACATATTAGTTTGGAAATATTTATTTGGAAAAATGACGACCTATAATTTTATTTATTAAAAATGATACAAATTCTACTAATACTGAGGAATTTATGATTTTGTTTGTTTGTTTGTTTTTGGTAAAAAATTATCTTCCACCATCTAAACTTATGCAGATTTTTTATTTTCAAAAATAGCCACCTATAATTTTATTTAATGGAAATGAAACAAACAGCATTTACTCTTTTACTTGAAATGATCTTTCAACAAACAAACTTTTAACAATCTAAATTTATTACAAGTTATTAACCAAACCAAAAAAAATAAATTTTGATTAATAACTTTCTCCTCATATTCACTTACAAAATTAATTTATTTCTTTTTTAAAAGATTGTAAATGTGTTTAATTTAGTCTTTATATTTTGTTTGCGAAGACGTTGTCTTTCATCATAGCAGATTAATACTAAGTTCTATTTTAAATACTGTACATCAAGAAGTGAAACGATTGTTTCAAAATGTATCTACACTGAGATGGTTGTGATATGAGTGAGTTAGATGAAAGATGAGCTGATAAAAATACTAAACCTGAACGTATATATATGCATTTTTTTATATGTCAAATGCATTGAACGGTAAGCGAACCCAGGCCAGCCGCTTGGAAGGCAGCTATGCTAACCACTAGGCCATCAACGCTTGGCTATGCTTTTTTTTTCTAATTTTATGGATAGCAAAACAATTTTGTAGTTGTAACAATAAATTATTATATATGATAATATACAGTGAGAATGTGATAAGAGATATTCCATTTAAAATGGTATAATAATTCAAAATGAAGTTATCTATAAACATAAGTAATGTAATTCATCGGTAAGAGTTAAATTTAAACTGGACTGTATAGGCAGTAGTTGTTAAAAAATGCTCATGCATAAGAGAATATTTGAAAATTATGTTGAAATTGAAGAGATTAATTATATTTAAAAAAAGTTTGACTAGGATATTAAGACAAATATTGTTTTGTAAAGGGACAAAGTTCATAGATTAAGTTGAAAAGTAATACCTTAGTTCAACACAGGCAATTCGTTTTATATAAATAAAAAGTACATTTGGAAACCTTATATTTAGATTAATTTTATATCTATATTTTAAAAAAATACTTACGAACATCGTGAAAGAATGGAAAAGGAATATTCCGGGTTATTGGAGCACTTTTGCAATTTATTGTATAAAGATATTCTCCTCGCATTATTTTGTTATTTCTCCGAAAAACTTTTAAACACGGAGAATCAGAATTGATAACATCAAACAACTTTCCAAACTGTGTTTCCTTAACGACACGTTCTTCGCTAGCATTTGCCTTTGTGTATGTATAGATTGCTTTAAGACCTTCGCCAAAATCAAACAAAAACTGAAGAAAATTTATAAAACAATCGTTTTGCAATTCAATGGTGCTTACGATGCAAACTCTCTTTTCATATTCTGGGTATGGAGGTACTATTTTAACTGATTTGATAGCATCCTGGCATTGCGAAACTGAAACAAATTAAAACAAAGTTCACATTTATATTTATACCTAGTATACGTTTGTGATTTTTATGTATTGATATGAATACATCAACTACGATTCATACAAGTAAATACGATTTGATTATACATAAAAATATTTCTAAATCTGGGTAAACACAAACTATAAATCACTTAGTTAACAACTCCCAATTCATTGGCTACAATGATAGAATTGAAGATTGTAATAAAACCCCTGGAGACTATATGTCCTACTTGAAATCTCTCCAGACTTATGATATTCTATAAATAGTTAAGTTATTAAAAAAATCCAAATGCTAAATAAATAAATATTTCTATAGAAACTTTTTCAAATACTCAAACTCTCTGTATATATATATATTACATCGAACAATATCAAGGTTATATTGTGAAAGTAAAGTTTTATTTGGGTTATATCATATGATGTATTATTGTTTTAATTTCCAACAATTAAAACAGGAATATAATAATAGTTAAGGAAATAAACTACAGTTGACAATTGGAAATCATTTTATGATTAATATTTTGAATTCGTCACAATCATAACAGTTCTTCATTGAAATCAAAATCTTGACCATGACATGGATGAATGTTATTTCATCGAAATGTTGGAAATAAAAACAAAAGTATAATATTCGGTATAATCTAAATAAGTCTTTATTTTCAATAGTATATATTGTAACACGCATGTATGCCGTTACATTATTATAAGTAACATTACAAATTAAAAATAAAGTTCGCAAATAAAAATTTGTTTTTAAAAATTGAAAATTAAAAGTCATCTAAATTCGTATATAAATAAAATCGCACAGATGAAAAATTATTAAAAGAAAACTTTATTAAAAAAAAAAAAAAGTATTTTAAAATAAATTTTCAGAAAAAAAAACGTAAAGATTTAAAGATAAAAATTTATCTTTAAGAATGTATATAATTTAATTAATGCTATTGTGTAAAATGGAAATAATTATTTTCAATTAGTAAAAGTAAACTAGCCCTTGGGCACCTCAAAACGTATAATTAAAGGTCAGATAGGAAAGAAAAAACAATAGGAACAGAATATCCAATAAAAGAAATCCCTCAGGAAACGGACCTCAATGAAATGATCATCATCATCATGATGACATAATGTCCACTTGATCCAAAAGTTTAATATAAAAGGAAAAGTTTGGAAATAAATAAGAACAAAGAGATGTGAAAGAGAGTGTGTTATATGTGTTAGTGCAGGGAGAGTTGAAGGAGAAGCGATTGAAAAGAAGCATTTTTCAATCCCTTCAGTTGTTCTAAAAAAAAGGAAAAGATGTGAAAGAAGAGAAAGAGAAATGACCAATCGTTTTCCTATATTGCGGACTACAGGACATCAGGATATGGAAATAAAATACCAACTACAATAAAGGACCAATAGCTAACTGCATACAGATCTCCTCAAGACTTCATGGGAATTAACACCTTCCAAATTACAAGCAACTAAAAAATATGGATTTTTTAAAACAGTAAGAACTCTAACTAATGAACTTTAATTCTAAAAAAAAAAACTTTTCCAGTATTTTAAAACTGTAAGAACTTTAGATAATTCATGAGCACTAAGTATAAAACTTTCCCAGAATTTAAATTATAGCAATAGAAATTTCTATCTGACCAAACAAAATTATTTATTAATTATTTTTATTGAATGTATTATTTTTTAAAAATCATTTCCATTAATTTATTTGTTTATTATGATTTTTTTTCTGTTAAACTAAACTTTTAATAAATGTTAAATTTAAGTCGGGCATGAAGGGCTGCATAGATTTGTAAAATTATATTCGTTTAATTAAAGGAGGGTTAATCATAGGTTATTTGTTTTGTAGTTAAATTGGGTTAATAGATTGGATATATTGGTGTAATTAGTAAATGTAGTATGAAGATCTGCTACATGCAGGATCACATTATACGCTGCACTTGGGCAAAATAAGCCTATATCTTATGGACCATTGGAGACAGACATATACCCTGCTCCTTGGATCACCCCTTTAGCCTATGGAGTGGTATAGTAAGATGGCAAAAAAGACCACAATCCCTTTCTATGGAGTTTTTTTTATTGTTCTTTTCGCCAGACAGATGTAACATTCCTGTACTGGATGAGAGACAAATTCTTCTCTATAACCATGCTGTTCAGATGTGCATTCCTGACAGTATGGTATTGTGCTGTTGTATTCATGCTGTATTGAATACATCGATATATCAGATAGATTGGTGTTGGTTTGACTGTGAACTTTTGGCCTAAGGTTAAATCAGGGGTAGAATATTTTCTTTTCAAATGCAATCTATGTAGGCTATTTATACTTGACATTCTAATAAAATATTAATAAATTTATTTGTGTGAACTTCTAAAATAAAAGTTAAAATATAAGTTAAATTTTAAAGTAACAGTGATACTAAAATGATTCTAAATCTTATATATGTTTAATAAATCTTTGTGTGTGATATTTCTGGCAGTGGCTTCTTTTATTTTTTTTATATTAAAAATTATCTCTGCTGCTCTGTGAGCTAGTGACTAGGGCTGACAGTCATAATAAAATATATATGTTAAAAAATTAGATCTTAACTGTACGTATCTGCCTACTATATAAATTTTCCAGGTTCCAATAGCCTGGTAGCATCCTGTATGGCAGATACAATAACACTCTGATTTCCCCGATCATTATAATATATATATTATACCGGTTCATTCCTATCCTGATAAGGTGAGCATGCGCACATATCGAACATGAAACAAATATGGCTGAACACCAGGATAGGAAGTAATTTCAAATCTTTTTAAGATCGGTTTGATATAGTCATCGGTACATTTATAAAGCAGTGACTCTTACATACCTTTGAAAGATTTCTTTAATTAAAATCATTTATGCCACTCTCAGAAAGAAAAAGATTAATTCCCCCTCCTGAAAGGATATGTAAGGCCAATAATAATGTGAAATAAAATGAATCAAACAAGATTTAATAGAAATAAACACCCAATGACCAAAGATTTAAATCCCGATAAGGGAGTATCCCATATGCTAGCTCATCGTTCTCTTTATCTCAGGTAAAGAAATGAGATAACTAAAACTCGAGCAATTATCTAAGTGTCTTATTATGTAAGAGAAAGAAATACGAATAAATTCTCAATGCAGTAAAGTAGTTTTATAAATATTAAACAAATGTTTATTGAATTCCTTCACCAATTCCCAAGATAAATATAATAATAACAAACCCCCAATGCATAATAAATAATATAAAAATATATATTTGAGAGTATTATAGATATATTAACAAAGAAATATAATATTAAAGCATAAAAAAAGAAAAGAATCAATTAGTGAGAAAGTGGTCTGAGGTTCATAAACTTGCACACGAATACATTTCGTAAACCCTGAATTGTAAATGAAATATTATCTTAATGAATGAAATACATTAATAAAAGACTCATTGCACTTATATTACTAGAATAAATAAATAAAACAATAACATTAAGAAGGGTACCACATAAAGTCTCTATCATATGTCTAAGGGTTCGGTGTAGGCCAAGTATCTGTTCATCCATGATGGCAGGGACTTCTCTTTAACATGGCATCATTTGGCTTTCAGCTTCATTGGATGACTAGATTCAGGAGACATTTTTGATTATGGCTCAACAGCTCTCACGATCGGTCAATAACTGGATTCAGGAGACCTTTCTGATACTGTTCCACAGCTCTCACGGTCATTTGATGGCTGGCTTCAGGAGACCTTGCTGATGGCAGGAGCAGAGCTGGGTGGGCACACTGACTGTGGGTTCCTACCCCATGATCATCTCACTGACACAAGTACATTTGTACTCAAGGTTTAATCATAAATTTCTTCTTTGGTTAGTGATTATCAACTAACAGTAGGGCTTTCTTTTTGTTTTCTACAGCACTGGTAATGATTCCTTTACTTTTGGTTTTCAAATACAAACACCTTCCCACAAACACAGTTCTCTACTGCACTAATATGAATTGTCTAATTGGAAAACATCTTGAAGTTTATATCAGCATGATTTAAGAATATTATTAGAACTGGGAATTCTTTAAGTTCAAACAAGCAAATTCAGATAACTCCAAAAAGTTAGCATAAGTGAGTCAGTAATTGATTTAGTGATTGCTTGACTGCCTGTGCCCGATTTAATGCCTGTGCCCAATTGATTGCCACTAAACTGGTAAACAGAATTTAGCCCTCCTCATTAGAATCTCAATCTTCTTACCCCTCTGAAACACATTTAATTAATTTTGACCTTTGTTAGAGGATTCATACAATGCACGAAGCATTCCTATAAAATCTATTAATTAATCTCAAGAATTTATTTATTTTTAATTCAATTGATTATCTAAGTTATTTTCCGATAATCAGATTCCATTTAAAACATATTTTTAATTAAATTAGATATCTTTCCCCACCCGCATTAACAGAAATTTTAACAAACTCTTTTGCTGAGTTGAAATATTTGATAATTAAAATAAAGGATGAAACAAAATTACTTATCTATTAAAATGTACATGCCTTTAGGCTTTTCTTAAATTTAAAACAATGGGTTTGTAGAGAAAGATATCTAGTACAACTTTTGATTTAAAATTACCTATATGTTAGATTTTTTTTAAATATTACCATTTCTCTTTCTTTTCACAAGCATTTAACAAACAAAAAAAATTATACATACAAATTATGCATACACATCTTTGCATTTATAAAAAAATGAACATAAAATAATCATAAAAATAAATTATAAGCATATAGATAATATGCTAATACTTCACATTATAAGCCTTAACTATTAGCTTTTTTGTGTGTGTGTGAGTATATGACATATCCACAGACATCTCTCACTTATTTTATAATTTAACTTGATTAAAATTTATATAGATGGCATACACACACATTTAATGGCTTTAGGATGTATTTTCAGCCATTTTATTAGGTAATATCATCTTATGCATGGCCATACAAAGTGTGCCTGTCATAATATATATATATTGTAACGGTATGCCCCCTCTCAACAAGATAAGTTAAGGCAATCGCATCTCACTATAGTCAGATTTAAGGTCTTCATATAGGATGCCACAAATGATGTGATTTAATTTTGATATAAAACTATATTTGTTCACAATAACTAATTTATTATTTTAAAAAAATTATTATATCTAAACCACATCAAATCAATTTTCACTTTAATTAACTTTACCGTTATGCTCAGATTTCGAACTCAGGGAAGTTTAACAATTTACTCTCTTCAGGGGTTCCTATCAATATTCTAAAGTAATATTAACAACAAATCTTACTAACTCTTTAAATTAAATAAAACAAAATATAAAAAACATAATTATTTATTTAACAATTAAATAATTTAAATGTTACAATATATAAAAAAAATATTTAT
Source organism: Epiperipatus broadwayi (assembly GCA_028023455.1). Lineage (NCBI taxonomy): Eukaryota > Metazoa > Onychophora > Udeonychophora > Euonychophora > Peripatidae > Epiperipatus > Epiperipatus broadwayi. Next base: position 93,538 of record JAQFVV010000162.1, on the reverse strand, counting down.
ATATCTACCTCCTTATATTAAAAATATAAATATTCTCTTTGCTTACGGTAGATATATTTTCTAAACCTATAACACTATGTGATTTTACAATGTATATAAAATATAAGTATCCTAATATTTAGACATTTATATTAACACTATTTTACAATAATTGGGTTATACAAATAATAATCCAATCATTTGTATATAATACCTTCATTCGTTAAAATGATTGTCTGTAATTTATATTTATTAATATAAAAATATATACTTCACAACAATGTTAATCATTTATTTATTTATCATACATTACTGTTATTAAACTATTTAGATTAGTATAAACAATGTAGTGTCATGTCATAGAAAATAATATGTGGATTTAAAAATAATTTAATCTAAGTTCACATTATCCCTTTTCCAAATTAACATTTATTAACTCATATTTAAATATTTATTAATCATAAATAAAAATACAAATATTGTAAATTATTAATTCTCTCTTATTATTCATTTTTATAATAAAATGAATATGATGATATAGAAAATGAAATTAACTTTTCCCAATTATAATTTTCAAAAATCCTAAATGGTATTTATAAAAATTAATGTTCCTCGTGAATGAAAATCCTTTGAAGACGCAGTTTTTTGATTCCTTCATTGTTAAACATTAAAGAAAATCATATTAGGATATCCTAAGTTGACATTTAGTTTCCTCTTTATATTCATCTTCTTAATACCCAGTTCCTTTATTAACAATTATAATTCCATTTTGAAGATCTAATTTTTATAATTTTAAGGCATTCATAATTCCATTTTGAAGATCTAATTTCTTTATAATTTTAAGGCATTCAGCAAACGATGTTATTTACGCATATATATTTGATTAGGCAAGCACATTTTATCTATCCCATGATAAATTGGTGTTCTACCTGCTTTGCATTTTCTTTATAATGTAAAGTATGTTAAATTTAAATGAAGTTTTTATAAACATGTTCTTTTTTAAAACGCCATTCAGATTTTAAAACATGTAATTCAAACAATTTTTATAGAACACGAAAATATATTTAGATTACTTTCTTTGAACAAATATAAGAAATTTCTTCTAATGAGTATTAAATTGTTCTAAATATAAACTTCAACTTACACTGTTCTTTTAAATCAAACATAGTAGAAGTTTTTATGAGGATATAGCTGATAAAAATATAATCCTTAGTCTTCTAATAAAAAAGAATAGAATATATTATAGCTTGCTCCATCAGCTTGCTGAAGCATATGCATTCTACATTGTTGCAATAACAATTTGATATTAAACACTAAGTTAATTTCATTTCCTTTCATTCGATAAACTGTGAACCCAGAGGTCATTTATCACCTTGTCAATGGTCTTTTGTCAACAACGTCTTTTTATCATTTTAAAAAATGAAAAATACTAACTTAACAAGTTATATATTTATTTTCGTAAATATAATAATAATGCAAATATAATGTATACATGTATGTATAAGTATATATATACTCCTACATTTCCCCTCAACTAAGAAAATTAAAATAAACTAACATTTTATTTTAATTCTTCATCTTTGTTATCATTTATGCATCATTACAATTCATATTTTCTTTTCTTTTCCCCTTGACTTAAGATTTTAAATTCTTCATCAATTATTAGTGGGAAAAAAGTATTATTAATTATTATATTTAATAATCATTAAATTGTTTTATGGGCAATTGGATTCTTATTTTTTTATAATGTCTTAAATATGGTACATCTAATATAATCTGTTTTGATCAAATCATAGATTAAATATACTGACTGATTAAATATACTGACTATTTTATTTTAAAATTATTACCTATTACAGTTAAATAATGTAATACTTTATTATGCAAAAATCATTATATGGATTACTTTCTTTTTATTCACTTCTTTCTATTAATTTCTATATAATGTATCCTTATCAATATACTAAGTATTGGAAATGGTATATCAAAATGATTATATGGTAGAAAACCTGATTATTTTATAACTAAGTTTTAATTAGTTAGTTTATAAGTGTTTTATGTATAAATCAATTTAAAATGCCAATCCTGCTCTTTATTAAGACTTACTAGATTATTACTGACATCTAATGAATGAACATACATAAACTTATTTAAAGGTGCCAATCCTGCTCCTTAGTTTTTGAGACTTACTAGATTATCTTTAGCACCCAATAAATATATTAGTTGGAATTCATTTGTGAATTTGCCAACCTATAAGTAGCCAGTCTTCCATTTCCACATTAATGATATGATCCATCTTAGTTAAACACAATTATATATTGTATTTCCTTCTCTTTCATATCTTACTTCTTTACATTTTCTCCCTATAATCCTAATAATTATTACATAATTTAGGTATTGCAAAACTCATGCTAATTGATTATTTAAGACAATTATATTTTTCCTCGATAGGGCTTTAATATACGTGCATTATAAGTACCTCGTATCTCACCATCACAATCCAACCAGTATGCATTTGGTCCAGCTTTCTTTATAATGGTAAATGGTCCTTCATAGCTATTATAAAATTTATGAAAAATTAAATTTTGTGGATTACTAACATGTGGTGTCTTTAAAAATCCTTTGTCACCTACTTTGAATTGATAGTTTGACTTGTATGTATTTTTATGATGCTTTTGAGCCATTTGTCTCATTCTTTCTAAAGCTTCTTTTCTACCCTTTTCAATGTTTATGGTTATATTAGGGATGGGTGGTTTATAATATTGGTATATTTTGTTTTAATTGCAATTTAATGGGTGCGAATCCAGTGGACTCGTTAGCACTCCAATTTATATAATTTACCATATCTGGTGTGTGCTTTACCCATCTCTTGTGATTATCTTTCAAATAAGTTCTAAACAAACATCCAAGTTCCCGCATTACATGTTCACATGGGTTTGATTGAGGATTTCTTATAGAAGCACATGTTTTATTTGATGTTTATTTACCCATGTATTCGATTCTTTGGATAGGAAGAGTGTGCCATGATCAGTTAAGATCATCAGAGGTTTTCCTATCCTTTCAAAATGGAGGGTTTCTAATACTTTAATAGTATATCTAGTATTAGCTTGGGGTATTGGATAAGCAGACACAAATTTAGAGAAGAGATCATAAGCTACTACTAAAAAATTTTTTTTATTAAATGGAGGTAAAGGTCCATAGTAGTCTATAGCTAAGATCTCATTTGGTCTTTCTGGAATGATAGAATTTATTGAACTAACATAATTTTTATTTACTGGTTTAGCTCTCAAACATATTTGACAATTTTGAATTTCATTCAAAATATCTTTATGCATATTAGGCCAATAAAACCAATTCTTTATTGTTTGTTCAGTTTTATAGACACCATAATGTCCATATAAACAATGGATATATTGTATGAGTGGGTCTTTTAGAATTTCAGGTATTACTACCCTCCACGCATTTAAATTATCATTAATTTTATATTTTAAGACCATATTATCTATCTTATATAATGGAAGATTACTGGCTGTATACAGAATTTCCTCTTTATTTAATGTTTTAATAATCAGCATTAAATTTTTATCTTGATTTTGTAAATTATAAATATTTAATAAATCGTTCTCTACATTTTCATCAACTATCGGGTCAACATTCATAATGTAGACATTATCTACCGATAAATATAATTGTTCTGATTTACATGGATTTCGACTTAGAGCATCAGCTACAACATTCTCGGATCCTTTACAATATTTAATTGTATAATTGAATTCTTGTAATAACAGACTCCATCTCACTAATCGGGAATTAGTCAAGTAGCTGTGATTCAAGAATTCGAGGCTTTAATGATCAGTTATCACAATCACCTTTTATCCGAGAAGCATCTGTCGAAATTTATGAAAAGCCCACACTAGAGCTAGAGCTTCTTTCTCTGTAACCGTATAATTCAATTAAGGTCCTTTTAATAGTCGGCAAATAAAATAGAGGACTCCTGATTGGCCATCCTCTTGGATTTGAGATAAAGTTACCCCTAATCCATAACCGCTACTATCTGTTTGTAAGATGAATGGTTTGCTAAAATCAGGAAAAGCTAATATAGTTTGCTTTAAAAATCCAGCTTTGATTTTTAGCGAACGCATCATCTGGTTCCTCAGTACATTTCCATTTCTCATCTTTTCTGATGAGTTTTAACAACGGTTCTATGTAATCAGAAAATTTTTGGTAGAAACGATTATAAAAATTACATATTCCTAAAAATGATCTTATTTGTTTTTTATTTGTGGGTTTAGGGAAATTCTGTACAGCATTAATCTTATCCGGATGAGGTTTAATCCCATTGTGACCAACAATATGACATATGAAGATCACCTCATTAGATACTAAAGTGCTTTTCTTAAAATTGATTTTTATTCCTTTGTCAGAACACTCTTTAAAAAACATTTCTATATGTTGAAGATGTTCTTCAATTGTAGTTGATGCAATTATAACATCATCTACATACATTGTCACAATCTGTTTTATATCAGGAGATAAGATTTTATCTAAGCATCGAATTAAAGCAGCACCACTATTGATCAATCCAAATGGCATCCTATTAAATTGGTAAATAAATCCTTCATACCGAAACGCTATATATTGGCGATCTTCGGGATGAAGTTCTATCTGCCAATAGTTTGAGGTCAAATCGAAAGTAGAAAATACTTTCTGGTTTCCAAATCTCACGAATAATTCGTGTATGGGCGGTGGTATATTTCTGTCAGGGACAGTAATTTTGTTTAGTTGTCTAGCATCTGAACAAAATCTCATCGACCCATCTTTCTTCTTCACTGTCACAACTGGATTACAGTACGGTGAAGAGCATTTGGAAATGATTTCCCATTCAAGCATTTTACCAATTTGTTTATATATTTCTTCTCTATATTGATAAGGAATAGGATAAGATTTGGATTGAAAAGGTTGATCATGAATTAATTTTATTCTTTGCTGAAAACCTTCAATAACTCCTGGTATTTCTGAAAATATTGTACTATATTTATTAATAATAGATTGCAATTTATTAACATTGTCGCCATCAATTAAATTTGATTCAGCAATTTTTGATTTTATAAGTGTTTCTATACGTTTGATATTATACAATCAATTTCTAAAAGATCTTACTTTGGAGACAATGTCATCCTTAAAACCTCATCACCTATATGAACTATCTTATTTTTAAAATTAATCAAACATTTGTTCAGACGTAAAAAATCTACTCCCAATATCATTTCATGAATAAGTCCAGTTAATATCAAAAATACATAATAAATACATGTTTGAATAATAGTTAGTTTGACTCAGATTTGCTTTTGAATTAATTTTGCCCTTTTATTATTAGCTAGAGTAATCTGTACTGATTTTAGAGGTAAGGTTTTAATATGTGGATTTTTATCCACCAACCTTTTATAAAACTCCTCAGATATTACAGATATTTGGCTACCACTATCTAATAAGGCTCTAATTTGCAAATCTTCAAACATAATATTAATTAATGGACAATTTTGAACAGCATACTTGGGTTCATCATCTTCCTCTGAATATATTATGTTGGTGATTTGTTTAACTACAATTTTATTTTTGTTCCTCGTTTTAAATATGGGTCTTTGAGGAGAGGAACTATTTCCGAAGACCCTCTTTAATTTAATTTTGCTGTTGTTTTGGGTATATTTTTATTATACCCTATTTTACCTTTATTCAATCCACTAGTAGATGCTATACTCTTAATTACTGAAATTTGACGTGTATCAGAACTTAATTTAACATCTGCATTATTATCACTCTTCGTTGTTTTACTTTGTGAATGATTAAAAGTCTTATGCTTTCTTTTTTTATAATTAATAGCATTTACTTGAATATTTTCTTTCTTTCAAAATAATTTTGATTAACATTTTGGTTATTTGAGTCAATATTATTTAAAATATCTATAATTTGTTCGATATTTTGTGCATTAGCAAATAATAAAAACTGCTCAATTTTCATAGGTAAGTTATGTTTTACAATACGAATAATTTGATTTTGGCTAAAATGATATGTATCAAGGGTTTTCAGTTTTGATACATGTCTTCTAAAAAATTTAGTAAGAGTTTCACCTGGTATACTTTTATACTTTTCCTGAAGTATTTGATACAACAGTGATTCTTCATGATCATTATTCCAAAAATTCTTTATCAATAATGTTTGATATTCTTCAAAAGTTTTAGGTATTTGGAATAATGATTCCCACCATGATAAAGCATCACCTTGTAAATGACTGTATGCTACTATCAATTTTTCACCTTCTGTCAAATTAGTATTTACTGAAAAATATAAATTTAAACTCTTTAGATGCTCTATTGGAGCTTCATTTGTAAACCCTTGAAAATGTTTTAATTTTACAAATTGATTTACAACATTAGATTGTAATACATGATTTGTATTGCTAATATTTTCTTTTTGCAGATTTATAGATGATTGTTGATTGTGATGGTGAGCAAAGTCTCCTATAAAATAACTAATATTAGCATTATTATTTTGTTCTCTTTGCATATTTTCCATCTCAATCACCATTTCATCTTGATATTCCTTTTTATTTGGATCTTCCTTTATCCTATTAATAGCTTCTAATATTTGATTAAATTTATCTGAAGTAGTGTCTTCTTTAATATTAGATAATTTAATCCTTTTACAAGCTTGGGTATAATTTTCCATCATTATTTTTCTTTCTTTCTCAAAGTCATCCTTCAAAACTTTTATGGTTTGATCTACGGTAATATTTTTATTTTCCAATTGATTAAATATCTCTGATTGATTCTCTAATAATATTTCAATATTATCTTTATTTATCTTTACGTCTGAATCAATCAAATTTTGCTTCACATTTAAACACTGAAAATCTTTTTCCATAGACTGAATTTTATTGTCTTGGTTATTAATTTCTAAGTGGACGTCTTTTATTTTCTCATCTAAAATCTTTTCAGTCTCTTCTTGGATTTTATACATATCAATTTGGAGATGATTGTATACAGTTTTTATTTCTAAAAATTTGTTTTCTACTTTATTTTCTAGCTTTGTTTCAAATTCAAAAAATCTTTTTTGACACTTAAGATGTGTTTCTTCAATAACCTTTTGAATTTTTTGAATTTCATTATTCATATTTGTTTGTATTTGTGATACCTCTTCCTTCAAATCTATTTTTATATTATCTAATTTTATTGATAATTTATTTGTAATATCTACTTTCATACTTTCCATCTTGGTATCGATATTTGTAGACAAATCTATTTTCAGATTTTCCATCTGAGTATGCATACTTTCCATTTTGATATCTATGTTTGTAGATAAATTTTCCATCATTTGTTGCATCATTAACATCATTTGATTTAATGATGGATTATTAGCGCTGGTTTTATTTTCTATAGGTTTGTCAATAATATCCATAGTTTCTGGAACATGAGTATCTAATATAAAACAACTCTCAGACACACCTATTTCTATTTGTTCATTAGTACTATTCATAGCATCATCATCTATATTTGAACTAAGTACCTCAGTTTGCATTTCTATATTATTATCAGTATTAGAAGAAAATATTTAAACTTACTTCTCGTAATCATAAAACTAACTTTATCCTAACTATAACTTTATTTATACGATAATATATTATTTATCATAGGATATTAATGCGATGCCTTTCTCTTTTCAAGATATATATGTGTTTTTACTCTAATGCCTAATTTTAAAATTATATTTTTAAGCGAGTGATCTATTCATTTAAATTTTACTTATTTAATTTTCAAAGTCTCCATTATTTTATTACCTACTATTTTATAATACATTTAATATGAGATTATTATTAATAATATTTATCCCTCAATGTTTTGTATCGCTATACAAACAATATAAAATCTATGATTCAATATAATAACGATATGGAATTTATGATTCAAGGCCCTAGTTGTGTGCGCCATATGTAACGGTATGCCTCCTCTCAACAAGATAATTTTAAGGCAATCGCATCTCACTATAGTCAGATTTAAAGTCTTCATATAGGATGCCACGAATGATGTGATTTAATTTTGATATAAAACTATATTTGTTCCCAATAACAAAAAAGTGAAAGAAAATAATCATTATTATCTTATTTAATTTTTTAAGTAGTCAATTTTTATAATTTTGTTACGATAAATAAAAAATGATTATTAAGATAATCATTATAATTGGTATTTTGGTATTATTCCCACTATGAGCTATTATTCCAATGATGTATTACTCTAAGTATGAGATATGTTTAAAATAACATCTCCAAGGAATGTGCAGACAAACTTAATCAATAAAATTTATCTGCAGATCCCTGGAGAGGTTATTTTAAACATATCACAAACTTATAATAATATATCCCCAGGAGTAATACATCATAGCAGATGTAATATGAAAGTTCAAATCTAAAAAAAATAATGGAGATATATATATTCATTATGGAAAAAGGAAAAACGATATTACAAAACTAAATAAAACTGGTATTTGTGATTTGTGCCATTTTGGAATGGCACAATGTGTCGACAAAGCCATCATATTCCATGTATAATAGTAAACTTCAAATCTAAAAAAAACATGGACTTCCCAAAGATGCAGAGAGATATTTATCATAGAAAAATGAAGAAATATGAAAAATAACTCTGAATTTTTTTTAATGGCAAGTTATAACAAAGCTTTAGATTTTCATTATTTTTTAATCTTAAAAAAATGGCGAACTTTAAGTTTAACTATATATTTTAATTATCTTTTAAAAAAACACACAAATATAACAACTTTTAAGTGTAAATGTCTATAAGGTTTAGCAAAAAAACACAAATATAAGATTTACAGCTGTACTTTTAAATTAAATTTTTAAAAAATACAAATAATACATTTGCTGCAAGTTTAATGTTATATTTTAACTATTAAAAAAATCACAAAGTTTTAGTAAAAAAAACTCAAATATATAAATGTATTTTTAAATATACAACGGTATTACTTACAAATGATGAGAGAGAATATTATATTGTGTGGAGGAAGAGAGGTCACTATGGCGACGTAATCGTTTAATATCTTCTAAAATGGAATGGAAATGATCAGTTTATTTGACATGGATTAGTCTTGTCAGGATTCTTGGTTGCCATGACATCATAAACAGAAACTTTGAATAGATACTACCATACAAAACGTCACCAGAGTAATAAGTCACAGCAGGAATAATACTAAAGTACCTTATAAGTTTATCTCAGTTATGGATATGAAAGTTGACCATAAATAGAGTAGGAGTATAATAATGAAAGTCAAATAAATGTAAACAAATTTTCACACAAATAAATATAATTGTTTTATTATAAATAAATAAAAATTAACAGTATTACTAATTAATCTTGATTATAATAAAAAATAAATCATTCGGATTAATTATTGTTATTTTAAAAGGAATAATAAGTATTAGAGAGTACAATTTTATTTTACTGATTATAATTGGTTTTATTCAATAGAATGCTGTTGAATGTGGGAATATTTAAAAAAATTATTTAATAGAGAGAAAGTGGCAAAAAGAAAAAAATCTAGACTTTTGAACTCGTCAGTAACAGAAAAGCTTAGTCTTCAAAAACTTAATAAAATGAGAACTTGTTTGTTTGTTTGTTTATTATTTTATAACTTAGGAATAGAAATGGAAAACTCAACAAGAGGAAAATGATAAATTTATTTTTCATATCAGCAAGATCTATGGAGATAGATTAATTATTAATGGATTAATTTAAATTTGTCTTTCTTCTAATAATTCATTCCATAATCATTGTATGATAGAATCAAAACACAAAACATTCAGAAACAGTAATTCAAATTGATTTTATTTTAGTCAACAATCAAATACTATTCGGAGCTTCGCTGATGGATAAGAAATTGGGCACAAAGAAAAGAATGAACGAAACAGTTTATTGGCACATTTTGTAAACTAATAGTGTGACCCAGAAGATAATATTATTTCAGTATTTTCTTTTTTATATGTTACATATTATTTTGGAAAAAATTAAAGCATTCAAAAAAAACAGTATTAGTTCATGTATTTTGTTAATTATTAACCTTTTTTTAAAAAAAAAAGTATTCAATTTAAAGAATAACATTTTAGAATAAATATTATTGGTAGTTGATTATATGTTCACACACATTTGAATATCAGTAAATCTCCCAAAGATATAATTAAGAAATAAGCATACATATTTTAATAAATGTACGATAAATATATGCTTATAAATATCAATATTTGAATTACATAACATAGATTTCATTTTGTGAAACTGAACAGATATTTTTACTCTATTTTATTAGACAGATAGAGAGATTTTCTTTGTCATGGCCTTGCAAGTTAGTCAGAAAGTTGTCTGGAGAGACCAGACCAATGTATTATTATTTGTACATTACATGTAAGTTTGATAAAAATATATTAATCACAATAATGTTGCTAATTAATACAATAATATTTTATACGTTAGATAGAAAATAGATAAAAATGAAATATTTTATGTAAAAGCAAAATGAAAAGTATATGTTTTTGTTAGCTTAAAAATGTTTTATGTTTAAAGAAGATAAAATTAAAAGGCATCAAAGAGCAAATGTTTTATAAAATATTTAAGAGATATATTCATTTTGTGTAATATTATAAGAAATTTTATGGTTAATATTAATTTGATAAAATTACATAAAATTTTTACTCGGGTTCAGATTCAAAACATTTAACAAATCAACATATATTATAAATGATAAATAAACATACAGAATGACAGTAATTGGTATACATAGTCAAAATAATATATATAATTGTTTTGTAAATATTTAAAGTATTTTACACATGGGTATAAATTTCTAGTATTGCTACCATACATACCATACATTTATTTTTAGCTTATGTAAATAATTTTCAATATTTTAAAGCAGAGCATAGCCATTTACAAATATCATATGTAATAATAAATTTATTTAACCGCACATCACATTGATTACGTAAGTAATATTTACTAAGGATTTAACCTCAAGAATATGCGTGTAAAAATGCGATATTAGGGACCTCTACATGTCTTAACCACAAGCTTACGCAGGTCCCTAATGTCGCATTTTTACACGCATATTCTTGTGGTAAAGCCTTAGTAAATATTACATATGTAATAATATAAAAATAATTGCATTTTTATAAACAATACTCAGCAGAAAAAGGGCTAAGATTTATATGATGAGTATAAATGTGATTAGCATTTACTCCCAAACAAATATATTGTGTCTAATAAAAAAAAGACTTTGTCAACTAATTGTAATTAATAATTGTAAAAAAAAATGGAAGTAAAAGAGATTCAAAATAAACTGAAGTTATTAAAATGATTAACTAAGCAAGAAAGTTATCAAGTTATTTGTTAAAATAAATTCAAATTAGCAAAAGAGTAATATGGTTCTTATTTTTATCTGTTTTTCCTTTCTTATTTCTTAATTTAGCAATCATCACCATTTGTTTTCTTTCTCACGTTTTCAAAAACATGACACTGATAATATTTGGAAGGTGGTGGCTAATTCGTCTTTCAATAAACATAACATTGAGATTAATTAAGATAAAGTTTGCGTAGAGGTGACTAATTTATTTTTCAAGAAACTCATACGATAAACCATAAAAACGCTGTGATAATAATTTTAGAGATCAGAAGATATTTTGCTGGCAGAAAGAGTAGGTTGAAAAACATTACCACAAAAGTCATTGCCAGATATTGTATCTTGTGAATATACATATAAAAATAGAGATATATTGAGAATATTTCTATTACTATTTAAATATATGATGGCTCCGTATGTGTTTAATTTAAATCTCACAAGGATGGCTTTCTAAGAGCTCAAGTTGGCTGGCATATCTATTCCACAATGAGTGAATATATATTATCCGGTCTTTTATTAAAAAGATTCTAGTACAAATAAGAAAACCATTGTCTTTCAATCCTGGATCCATTTTATTTACCTGTCCAACACACAAGAAAGAAGAGCAGAAAAATCTACTGATGCTACTGGTACCGTTATGGATATCACATAAAAGGATCAGCCCAAACTAATAAATATTTCTATTCATCTCAGATATCATAAGCTATATCCATATGATGAACAGGAAACATTATTGGTGATGAGATAACATTATCAGGTTTAGGTTTTGAGCTGGTAAGATCTTCAGTATGCTACACATTAATTATGATTGGATCAATAAATGGTGAAAGTCTATACATGACATTCTGGTGCATTTGGCTGCCTAAGCATGGTGTAATTTTCTCTCACTTGGCATCCTGTTACAATACATTTATGGACATATTAATTATTTTTGAAAAAGAATTTAAGAGTACAATTATAAAAAAGAAACTGTGGATAGCCAATGATAGGTAAAATGAAAGTGTAGATTGTTATACAGACTGTGTACTTATTTATTTTATTATTTATTTATTTATCTCATTATATTTTGTTCATGTATGTATTGCACTAAAAATGTATATTGTTCTATCATTTGTTATGGTAATCTTTGATCTCAATTTCATTTATGCATTTATTTTATTTTGAATCTAGTGCATGTCTGTTAATGATAATAATAACAATTGGTTTATTACATAATTTTATCATGTACTCTATTATCATCACTATAACATTCAATATGTGTCTCATGATTTGTAGTACTAGTCTTCTGACCTTAAGATTAATATAACAAAGTAGGGAGAGATAGCATCACTGTATAATGGATAAGCAATCTGTCTTGCATTGTGCTCTTAACAGTTTAGAAATAGTTGCAAGTTGGAATGAATTATCCGTTTTCAATTAATAGATTACTTCTGATGAAATGGACATGAAATTAATATAGAGATCATACAATATATATATATATATATGTGTGTGTGTGTGTGTGTGTGTGTACTTAAGAATTAGTCCAGAAACCAAAACTGGTTATGAATAATTCTGACCACTACATTTGTCAGCCATGTTTTTTTATTATATATTTTCAGGGGCATGGTTATCCTGCAATGCTAATGAATATATTTTACTTGCTAATATTAAAAATATCAATTAATCGATTATAAATTCCTGTTAACTTTAAAAAATAGCAATAATTTTTTGTAAATTCTATTCACAAATAACACAAGAGTACGAAAATAAATTCAAGCTACATGGATTTTTTTTATTAAAAAAAAGTGACTAATGTGGGTTATTCATATAGGCAGTTTGTAATCCTAATGACTTGCAAAATTGCTATAAATTTATATTCTTTGTGCATGTATCTTCACATAAATTCTAATAAATAGGATTTGGTGTATTGTCACATGGTTCCCATATGCTTCTTGTTCCATTATTTGGTTAGATACCATAGTCTTTCAATGTTTTGTGTATACATACCTAAATGTGGATTCACAAAGTTATATTGGTAATTGACCTTAAAATGTTCAAATCCAGATTGGTACAAATCATCTGCTTTATATGATTTCAGAAATCTAAATCAATTGTGGATCTATCGGCTACATTTTTTAATACCATCCATAAAAATAGTAGCTGTTTTCCCTGGCACAGTTATTATAAAGCACTCACCTGTCTCTCTACACAAGCTGCCATATAAGCGATGTAGTGGAAGTAAATTACATGTTGTAAATGAAATTTATAATACATTTATTGCTATTTTTTAAAGTTAACAGGCATTAATAATTGATTTATTGATATTTTTAATATTAACAAGTAAAATGCATTCATTAAGGTTGCAGGATAACCATGCCCCTAAAAATGTATAATAAAAAATATATATGGCTGCCAACCATAGTGTCTGAATTAATCAATCTTTGTGACCAGACTAATCCTTAAGTACCAAAAATAAGGTATACACACATTAAACAAATAAAAAATAATTTACAAACTGTTGTAATTTGTGTGACTTTATTATTTCTCTATCTATGGCATCTCTTATTTGGTTTATTTTGTACGTTTTCTTTCATTTCCATTGCATAAATTTATTGCTCTTTATCAGTTTCTTAAATAGAAGGGAATTTCTCTCCTTCAATTTATAGTTTTGTGAAAATGGGAAATCACTTTCATAAAAATGCATTCTAGTTAGCCATCATTTTTTTAGGTTTATGAATTTCTTTAAAATAGCATTTCAGGTCTACCTATGTTGGCCCAATGTAGAATTCAGTAGCCAGATACTTCTTTTATTTTAGTGGTCAGCATAATAGTGGTTTTATCTTATAACAGGGAAGAAGATCAATAATATTTTTTTCTTGAAAAACTATATATTTCTGATATCTATTTCTACATCTTAGAGACCTCTATTTTAAATGCATTTAATTTTGACCTTGGATTAAACTATTTTACCTTTATATAATTTTATCTTGTTTCAAATCCTTTTATCTCCAAAAATAAAATACAGCCTTAAAATTAAAATCAGATTTCATCTTTTCAAGCTTCTTATTTATTTTTTTTATTTAAACCAAAATGTAGATTTATAACTAAACTTTTTAAATCTATTTTCTTTAATATTAATGTAATTAATTGTTGTTTTTGCAGTAAATGCTCATCAAATATAAATTTAAACATACATTTTTCTAAATTTTAAATCTCTGATAAGAAAAACTAGCTCCACTATTTTAACTTATTTTATAAAATTTATTATTTAGTCTTACTTAAATGTACTCAATTATAATAAAAACTTATTACATTATTACTTATACTTTTCTAAAATATTACTTTTATAAGTCTTTAGACTATTTCAATTCTACTTATTATATTATTATTTCTAATAATTCATTCTAAAATATTTTTTCCACTTTCTTTAAAATTTTTATAATGCTACTTTTATTAACTATCTTCACCATAACTATTAAACTGCCCGTTGTCATATGTAAGACCACATGGCTAACCATAGAGTAGATAAGACGTCCATTTTATATTTTCAAACTTGAAAACCAAAAAAGGCAACGAAAAATAAATTGTATTAAAATCTCTTATTATGTGGTATTTGTTTGTAAACATTTCATTCCTATAAAATTTCTTTATTCTGATTTGAAATTAACCTTTATTCTGTGGTAATTCTGGAGAAAGCATAACTGTCATGTGAGAATTTTGTCTCTTTTCATCTGGTGACTAAATAAAATTAAGACCCAGAAGTATACTTTTCATATACTTAACAAATATATAAATAATGAATTTCTGATGCACTATCTTGATATTTAATTCCGGCTGCTGAATTTATTTATTCGATGTATTGACAGCTTGAATTGCATGTTCTCATTTGACTTTTGTGTTAACTCTTACTTTGGTTGTCCTTTTAATATCTTTTCATCCTATTGTTTTGATTTAGCTGTTCTTTGTTTTAAGTCATCAGGCTTATTTTTTACCATTTGGTTATTTATTTTTACCTATTTTTGCTCAAATTCTATTCCATTGTTTTTAGTTCATCATCTTTTTTTGGTTTTAATCCATCCAATTTAACTTCTAGCATTTTGTCTTTTATTTTTCCTATTCTTGTTCAATTTCTATTTTTTCCAATAGTTTTAATTCATTTTCTTCCTCTTACTTTAATTTATCAGTTTATCTTTGACTATTTGTTTTTTTATATCTGTTCTTGTTCAATTTCTACTTCCAACAATAGTTTTAATTCATTTTTGCCTCTTGTTTTAATTCATTAGATTTGTCTTTGACTTCTTTGATCTTTTATTTTTTATCACTTCTTGCTCAATTTCTATATGTTGCATCAACTGTTTTGTGCCTTCTTCTAGCTCTAATTGAACTTCTTCATCCTCTATCTGAACTATTGCTTTATTTTAGGTTCTACTTGCTTACTTTCTATTTTTCCTCTAATTACTTTGGATCATTTTGTTTTGACTAATTCATCTGATTTCTCTTCTGCCAATTGGTCTATTAGTTTCATCTATTCTTTATTTTCTGTCTGCTCTTCGACTTGCTTTGGGTCATCTATGTTTTTTTCAATCTACCCATATGTTTCTGCCAAATATCTATCATCTGATTCATTTATCCATCTGTTTATATAATTATGATGAATATGTGAATCAAGTCTGCTTCTACTTTCTTTAGACCTTTTACATTTTTACTCGGCAATTTCTTTCCCTTGGTTTGAAGATTAATTTTGCTTTGCAATAAACTCATTATTATAAATATATTTATCTGGATTTATATCCTGGATTCAATAGAAATTGCTGAGTACTTAAGGTCCATTTTCTGTCCATAGTCTTCTGCCTTGCTTTGATTATACAGAAAAATAACTATTGTCTGTTAATCCATGCCATTCATCCATTTTAGCAAATAGTAATTATAACTATGCCATTACTTCATAGATTTTTATATCTCACATTGATAATGCCAAAAATTATATAGGTTGATTATGCCTTCACTATGGGAATTCAAAAATTTCAAATAGACATACTCTGGATAAAATGAACATGAAATTAATATACAGTCCATACAATTTATACATAAACTAAGTTATATACTATTTAAACAATAATTTATTTGCAAACTATTATAATTATTACAAAATATATTATTTTCTTCTACTATAAATATACTTTTATTAGCAATATGTATGAATCAGATATTTATTAAATACTATTGACATCTAAAGTTATTTTTTTCTAATTCATCCACACTTTCTGGTTATATTCAGTTATGAATTAATCTAAAGGGAAGTTGTTTAACTGGAAATTATTTTTTCTAATAGTCATTTGTTTAATTTAGGTTTCGCAAACACGTGGGAAAATATAAATATGTGGAATTACAAATACGAAACAAATTATAGTAACAATCTATAAAATGTCCAATGTTTATTCTGATTAACTTTAAATTGTTAATCTTTCAATCACAGATTTAATTGTATAATTGAGTATACTGTCCGTTAAATAAATTCTCAGACTATTAATACACCACGAATATAATTCTATATGCTGCCCCTCTCATAAATATAATTCATTTATTCAACTATCATAACAGAATCACACGTGTACATCCAGAATTAAATCGGATACCAAATCCAAGTTTAGTGAATTTCTTTTTAAATCTGTAATCTACTAAACTTCTTCACTCTATAATTTTAAAAGACGATATCTATGGGTCCCACTTCCTTTTAATAACATCTTAAACTTAATTTCCCTGAGATGGAATTCGGTCTCGAATATAGAAAATCATTAATAAACTTATATCTTAGATATAATAAATATTTAATTATACAACTAATAATCTAAATAACTTTTTATACTCTATAATTGTGCTTTACGCACGTGTAATAAAGCTATATAATTAATGATCTTAATTAGCAGTCTGAGCGCTTTCGGGAAATCTAAGTTCCCATAATCAATACTATAAATTCGAAATTCGCAGAAAAGTATATAATTCACGGTAATGCAAGATCAATTCGTATAAGAGTTTTAGCTCAACCATATTTAAAATTAAAATCAACCTTAATCTTTTTAATCTTCTTATTTATTTTTTATTTAAACCAAAATGAAGATTTATAATTAAATTTTTTAAATCTGTTTTCTTTCGTATTAGTATATCTAACTATGTTGTTTTTGCGTAAACACTCTTATAAATATACATTTCAACATGCATTTTTTAAAACACATTTCTCTAATTTACATCTTAAATCTCTGTTAAGAAAAGCTAGCTCCATTATTTTAACTTATTTAAAAAAAAACTAGCTTTATTATTTTAATCAATTTTGTAAAATATATTATTTAGTTTTTCTCAAATTTAACCGATTATAATAAAAACATTTTATATTATTATTTATAGTTTATTTGAAAACATTACTTTTAATAACCCCTTAAAACAATTTCAATGCTACCTATTATATTATTACTTTTAATAATTTATTCTATGATTTTTTACTTTTCATTAAAATGTTTCTAGTGCTACTTTATTAAGTATTCTCACAACTACTGTTACTAGTTCGCTTTCATGTGTGAGATCACGTGGCTATATTGTTATATTTACCCATTATCATTCCACTGCTTGGTGAAGGTCTCCAAATTTAATTAACTTAGTTTTGTTTTTAATTATAGCCTGTTTTCTCCACACCACACCAACAATTCATCCATCCAACTCACATGAGCTCCCTTACTAGGTCTTTTTACAACTTCTTGGAATCTAATTTAAAAACTTCAACTACTCATCAGTTATCATCTCTTTTAGCTACATATCCAGTTCCATTTTATGTCTTTTAATTTTTGAATGATTGGTCTGAGTCTATATATTGATTTTATGTTAATTGTTCTACCTCAGATCCATAAGTGAGAATTGGTAAAACACATCTCTTAAAACCCTTTTTTCTTCAAACACATAGGCATATTTTTTTTAAAAATATTAAACTATTTCTAATAAAAACAGCCATTCAAATTTAATTCTATGACTAAGTTTATCTATTATGTTTCTATAAGTAGTAATTATCTAGTAAAGATATTTTTAAGATGTTAACTTCGGAAAAAAATCGTTGAACATTATTTTAAGTCTTTTTCGAATTTATTTTTAATCTTATTTTCATCTGATAACTGCAAAAATAACCACATCATGCTCTAGATGACTTAAAATGATTTTCATTTATTTCCCCTTGTTGTATTCTGATTTAATCCACAAAATCCCTTTGTAAAACTGTCATAAAAAGTTTTTGGGATGTGGAATTACTTTTGTACTCTCTTCTCAATTTTAATCGTTTTGGTACCATCATGGAAATTTATCATAGTGTTACATTTTGTCAATATGAAAATATGACAATATTTCAGATCTATACTTTGATGATCCAAAGCATTAATCAGGTAGAAATATTTATGGAATCAAATGCTTTTTCATGGTTTACTAATCCAAAGTTTAATGGCGTCTCATATTTAGTAGTTGTTGTTTTTTGGGGAGCAGGGGGGGGGGATTCTCTCATTATTTGGATATGATATACAGTGCTTAAATCACTTTTAAATCCAGATTATTCTTTAGATAGGTCACAATACATAATTGGCTGTAGACGAATTGAAATTACTTTGGTAAATATTTTGCTTAGAACTGATAGAAAACTGATAACTCTGTCATCTCTATCTTTACGATATTTCTTAAATACCAGTATTACTTTTGCATTCTTCCAATCATAGGCACACTTTTGTTTTGTCAATATTTTTTCTATTTTTTTCAATTGCTTCACATAAAATATTGATTATAATTTTATAACTTCCAAGAGGTTTTCCCTTTTTCATAAATTTAATTGTATATCTCACCTGTTCATTTAAAAAATACTGGCAATTAAAAAGATAAAAAAAGGTTTATGGCTTTATTTCTCGGTAGTACTTAATAAATTCAAGCGACAGAATCGATTTGGGATCTCCTGATCTTACAAGTCGGATACCCTACTAACTGCTCCAAATGTGTAAGGTATTAAAAAGATAAAGTAATTGCATGAAGTATTTGCTTTCTTTTTATTTATTACTATATAATTATTTATAGAATTATTTAACATATTTAACAATGTCATCTCTCTTTTTAGTAATAATTCCAACTTTTCTTCTTATTGCTTTAATAGCTTTCCATGCAATACCAAGAAATGTTTCAATTTTGAGATTATTATTCTCTTCTAAAGTTTTCCTTGACAACTCATAATTATATTTTTATGTCATTATTAATTCTTTTTCTAACATTTTATAAAACGATAGATAGTCAATTCTTCTTAATGGATTATTTTTAAAAAATTCATATTCATTCTTTTTTATATATATATTGTCTTGTCTCATTTGAAAATGTACTGGTAATATTCTATTTTTATGTTATTTTTCTTGCAGTTTTCAATAGATGGCATTTACTTTCTTATTGATTTTAGTTGTAATTTAAATTCATTGGATAATATCGAAGATTAGAAATATAAACTGCAAATACTGGCATTTTTAATAGTTTTATGTCTCAATTTTTTGCATTAATATTTATCGAACATTTCACTGTCATTAACCAATGATTACTCTCTGTGTTGAATCTATTAAGAACACTGCTATCCTAAAATATATTTGTTCTGCTAGTCAAAATATAATCCAATTCTGTTGTGGTTTCATGTAAATGTTTTCATGGCCATTTTCGTTTAACACGTTTTTCAAAAAAAGAATCCATAATGTATATTTATTCTCTCTCTTCTTTTTTTTTGCACCTCAAAGTAAGTTTTTTTTTCTTTCTCATTTTTGTTACCATAATCAAATGTGGTTGCGGAAATAAGTTTTCTGTTGACAGAATGACGTCTTCAACACTCTTTGAAGTCTTAAAGAAAATGAGCAAGAAAAATTCCTAATGTCCACTCCAAATGTTCTTGTCGTTGCAGCTGCCTAAGCATTTTTACTCTCAGCTCGATACATCTATTGTTATAACACATAATAACTAATTTACTTTATCTAATAGATTATACTTAACAGATTTTATTTGTTCACTTAACAAAGAACAAGAAGTCAATGCTTTCAATTGAAATATCTGGCCTTGTAAAGACTGAGTATCTCTGGTATCTAGTGTATATATCTCTGATCCCTCATGGATTGTCATCTCAGTTCCTTTTCTCCATTCCTTTTTTTCTCATGTGTCATAGCATCAGCCAAGAATCGAACCCGCTAACCCAGGATAACTGATTGTAAAGCAGCTGTCACTGACCTCTCAACCACCAATGCTTGACGTATTTTCATCCAAATGATCATTTATAGCAATGATATCAACATCATTATTATCACTACTAATGGCTTCATCAATCATGTTATATTTATATGTAGCAGTATAATAAATATCTATTCTATTTTCCTTACTTTTTTGGTTATATTATCACTGCTTTCCTGAACACTTTGTTTTCCTTTATGCTGCTTTGCAATCTTACTTCTGATTGTGCTTACATTTCTTTAAATAGCATCTGCCTTTGCAGATTACTTTCTTTTATTTTATTTAGAAGCATATGAATTTTTTCTACTTTTTTTATTATTCTTTCTTCTCTGTTTATCTCTCTTTTTATTATTCTCTTCTCATTGTTCATCTCTTTTTATTATCATCTTCTCTTTGTTTTTTTTATTTGTTTAAACATTTCTTGTTCTTTTTCTATTTTTCTCTTCTCCTTGTAATTCTTTTTATGTTTGTGTTCTGATCTATTGTGTCAGCCACCTGATGGTGTTGATGCTAATCAAAAACACATTAATATAACGTTCCCGGGCTAGGACTTTTTTTTTTGTTTACAAATTTTACTTTCTTTTATTTCTAAATTATTTTTCCCAAATAATATTTTTGACAAGGGGACAATAATAGTTGTTTTTTAATTTTTATTGACAAGATGGTCTTTTTTGGTGTATGTTCAAATAGTAATTTGGGTTTTTTAAATAGTATTATTGTTTTTTAAAATATGATTGACAAAATTCAGAGAGAACGGTTTTGTTATGTATCTTTAAATAATAATTTACGTTACTTTTATTGGTTTACATTTGATTGACAATAATTAGTGGAGGGGTGTTTCTGTGTATGTTTAAATAATAATTTATGTTACTTTTATTTTACATTTAATTGACAACAATTATTGGGAGAAGGGGTGTATGTTTAAATAAAAATTTAAGTTAATTTTTATTTTACATTTGATGAAGGCCATTTGGAATCCCTCAAACAAGCTGCTGTTTACCAAGTGAACATTCTATCGGCAAGAAAGACTTACAAATGAAAGTGCAAAGATGTTTATGGACCTCAAGTCACATATATTCGCCCACAAACTTCTCTTTTCTTTCAGCAGGATGTTTTTCTGCTGTAGAAATATTACAGCACTGGCTTCCATGTCTGGCAATTACCATATTTTCAAGTTTTCTGTGTTTGAATTAGCCATATTCTTGGTCTCAAAAAATTACTCGCTAAAACGTGACTTAATGTGTGATTGTCAAAATATAGTGATACCCCAATCTAATAGAGAATTTAGGAGGCTTACAGCTTTATGAAGAACAATCATGACACTGTTAAAACTGTTAAAAGGTAACAGTACATCAATTCATATGGGAAAAAAGGCCCCAATGAAAATTTAAATAATTTTGACACGATCAACTTAACACACCCTCGTATGATACTGTTACATAAAATGCATAACACAGCATTACGATAAAGTGCGTAACACAAACAACTACAGCATTTTCCTCTGCTTTTGGCATAGGCAAAAGCCACAGCATTAGCCACCAGCCGAGTTAATACTCTTTCTAGTTTTTATCATAGAATAGAAGGCTTAAGTCCAAGTTAACACTCTTTCTAGATTTTAGCGTAGAAAAAAGGCTTAACTCAGAGTTAACACTCTTTCTAGGATTTATTGTAGACAGAAGATATAAATGCTTGGGTGCGGCCATAAAAACAGCATATTTCTAGAAATTAATCTAGAAATAGCACCATCCCATGGCTGACATGATACATCTTTTCTTTGTTGATGTATTTGCGCTAACATGGAAGCCTTCTCCAGATTCATTCCATTGGTTGCTGTTTTTTTCTTTCTGATAACATTCTTCCTTCATCTTTTCAGTTTTGCTTTTGTCAGCATATAAGTTTATAAAAATCACTTTTAATCTTTTAGAAATCTGCATCAAAGCACTTTTACACACAGGAAATACAAATATGAACTTTTTTTTAATTATCTTTTAAAATAAGCTTTATATCACCTCTCCTTCAGTACAACTTTCCACTATTATCTAATGCTATTATTATTACCTCTAATCTGCTTTAGTTTAAATCTTGCTGTTTCACTACCTGTCTTTAGCTGTCTAATTTAATTATTTCCTCTGCTTTATTCTCCATTTTTATTTTGCTCATGTGCATGTAACTGATTTCCTTAATCACTATTATTTTTATTATCATTTATTTTTTATTATCTGCACATATATAAAACAAGGTTCATAAAACAACCCATGTTTCAAAACTTTTCTCAGAGATCTGACAAGTCTTTGACTGCAAAAGAATTCATAGTGACTTGCAGTCCTGAGCTAGATATAGAATCCAATCTTTGGACTATAAGTGAACAATGCAGCATAAACACCAGAAAGTCTATCTCAACTTAGACACTGTAAGATACCTACAATCCAAAACAGATCTTAGAAACTGATAAATACAAAACTATGCCTTGCTTCTTTGAGTCTTACTGGATTTTATAGTAGGGCTAAGTTAACTGACCATAATAAACAACTGGAAACATTAAAACTTGAATGTGAATTTGATAATGTTGAGACAAAGCACTTTCTAGAGTTACATAAAAACATTGTGTCCTCAAGCCAATAACAAAATCCTCCATGTATTATCAACCCTGAAATTACATCAAAAGAAACCCCAACTGTTAAATGCTCAATTCAATCTCCAAAAATCATACTTTGATTGTCTATTTTACTTTAAAGATGAACTCATATATACATCAATATCACTACTTTTATAATTTATAATCAAATTATAACTTAATCATCATCAATCCTCTTGTCACATATTTCACGGTAATATATATTTTTAATTATTTTGCATCAAAATACAATTTTTTTTCAAATGTAGTTTCTGAAGTTCAAGTTATGTGGTCACTGACCACTAGAACTTGATCATCATTGTGCTCACAAATGGTATGGAAATAGTGTGGTTACTATAGGGCTATATGAATCATATCATGATCCCCATGTTCATAAATATAAGAGGAATAATCATGGATATAATGAATATAGAATACAAGAGCAAAGAGTCAGCATTAACAGTTTTTCCACATAAATGTTCTTAAAGGATCCTTAATTCCAGATTACTAATGTGGTTAATTTATCCACTGTGCCATACAATAGTCTTAGGATAACACCCAGAAAGAATTTATCCATTTTCTTTCTAATAAATTTTCCATATCTGGCTAACATATAAAAGCACTTATGCTCTTGATTGGAAACAAGATTGCAGATTATTTCAGGAGTATCCTCTTTTTTATTTTTTTTAAGTGAATCAGGTTACATGGAGATAGAGGATGTTTAGTCTTTAGCTGAACTTAGCATATGGTTTTTATTGGAGAAAATATTTTTGAACAGTTAAGTTTCTGCATATGGTCATTAGCAAATGAGACAGGGATGGCTGACTTCCGCAAAAGCTGAACCAAGAATATTCTCCTATTGTTCTCTTCACCAGCTTGGTTATGAATTCTGTTTCTTGCAAGAGACTTAGTTTTTCTGATTAACCAACACCCTCATTTTTGAAACAAACCCTTTCTTCAACCAATTATAATCCTACTCCTACATGACAAAATTTGCTACTAACCAACTGAAACATTT
Source organism: Epiperipatus broadwayi (assembly GCA_028023455.1). Taxonomy (NCBI): domain Eukaryota; kingdom Metazoa; phylum Onychophora; class Udeonychophora; order Euonychophora; family Peripatidae; genus Epiperipatus; species Epiperipatus broadwayi. The sequence goes on along the minus strand of JAQFVV010000162.1, from coordinate 69,221 downwards.
TTACAAAAAACACTGTTAGATATTTCTGTTTTTTATTAATTAAAAAAATTCCAATCATAGTTTTGAAATTCCTCTTTAATTAGTTTTTTTGGTAATCGTCTGAAATCCGGGCACGGCCGTTTGATGACATTGTTTATGTGTCAAAACACATGGCTAATACAACATTTATATTATATTAGCCATTGCAGGCTGCTTTACATGACATTGCACAAATATATTACAGCCTGTTTTGTGCTTCATAACTAACTATTTATGCGTATTTGTTCTATTCATAGCTGATTACCATATCGCTTGAGGGTGTTTGAATTGCAAATCAGTGTAACTTTTCAAATCTCCATAATAGAGTAATGTCATTTACATTGAAATAATGTTGTTAATTACTAATAATTGTCATATGGGTCCCACCCTTCCCTAAAGAAATGTTAATATGTAAAAAATTGGCAAAAGGGTATTTTCAAACATACTTCGACAAAGCTCACGTGCTAAGTCATGTTTCAGCATGGAAAATATATGAGACTAATAAAATGTTTGAGAAGAACACACATTTTTTAAATCATTCAGAAATTTTCGAGTACAGAAAGTGAGGCTGTTGCATTTTTTCAGGAACATAATGTCCTCTCAAATACCAGATAATGCGAGTGTGGCAAAAGTATGAAATTGTATGTCTGTAAAAAAAACCTGGCAATTTAGATGTGTTTTGCACATGTGTAAGTGAAGGTATTTGATTCAGAAAAATACTTGGTTTGATGGCCCAAAATAACGTTTTTAAAAGCTTTAAGACTCATGTATTATTGGAGCCATGACCAGCTAACACTTGAGAACATCCACTCAGAGCCTGAAATGTGCAGAAGTGGTATGTCAGAGTGGACAACTGGTTTACGTGAACTATGTTATGAGAGCCCAGCATTCCAACCCTGCTGTCAAATTGGCAGGCCCAGTTTGATAGTGAAGATAGATGAGACTATGTTTAGTCACAGGAAAGCCACCAAGGTAGAATACTACTTCAACAATGGGTGTTCAGTGAAAATTGCCGTGAGTGTGGTGAATGCTTTGTGCACTCTGTTCCATCCCATTCTATGACTACCCTCTGGCAATCCATCAAAGACAATGTCAAGGTAGCATCAACCATGTTCTCTGATTGCTGGAGGAAGTACAAGACTATGGGAACTAAAGGCTGCTGGGTTCCAGCACCTAACATTCAACCATCAATACCACTCCTACCACAGACACTTACATACAAAATATTGAATGTATTTGGGGTCTGCTGAAATGGCAGAACAGAAAAAAAGAAGTGCCAGAAACTTGTTGGAAAATTATTTGAAAGAGTTCATATGGAGATGTATGCATAAGAATGAAGACCTATTTTTGTCCATCCTATCTGACATGGCTGTCACCAATAAACAGTAGAGCAAACAAGAGTTGCATGTGTTGTTTATTTGAATTAAAGTTCGATTCTTTTTATTACAGCAATAAAATAATAAATAAAAATAAGTTCAAAAAGGACAAAGTTTGTGTAGTTTTATTTTATTTTATTAGAAATTGACTCAAGTATTTTGATTATATTTTTTTCAGCACTGTTAAAAGAAATTACTATTTTTGTTTACTTTTTATCAATAACAAAGTATTAAACCCCCCAAAAAAGCAGTTTAATGTAGAAGCCAAAAAAAAAGATAATTCAAACGAAATATAAGTAAAATTAAAAATTTGAAAAAATTAGTTAAAAAGAAGAAATTATTGACTTTTTGTGACAATAATTTATCCGAGGATGGGGATTTAAAAACAATTTTTAATCACACACACCCTGAAACACAAAAGGTGTGTTTTTATTTAATAATAAGAAAAACAATTAGGTCAACTAAAAAAAAAAGTAGAACAAAGTCGAAACAATTTCCAAAGTTGATTATCTTTTTTCAGCACTGTTAAAATAATTTTCTATTTTTGTTTATTTTTTGTTAATAATAACAAAGTATGAAAGCCCTCAAAAAAGCTGTTTATTGTAGAAGCCAAAGAAAAGTCTAATTCAAACGAAATATAAATAAAAGTAAAAAGTGAAAAAAAGTTGTTTAAAAAAAAGAAAAATTATTGACTTTTTGTTACAATTATTGATCTGAGGATGGGGATGGGTGTTTCAAAACAATTTTTTAACCCCCAACAACACAAAAGTTACTTTTGATTTAATAAAAAGAAGAAAAACAATTTAGTCAACCAAAAAAAAGGTAGAACAAACTCGAAATAAATCCCAAATAATTGTACTGTATTTTTTCGGTGAAGTTAAAACAAGTTTTTTCATCATGAAACAGTCCAAAGTTTTAACATCAGAAAAATAAACACAAAATTAAATTACCAAAATTTGTTGAATAAAGAAAAATGTCAGGTTAAAAAAACAATGCAAATTAATATAAAAATTTGATTAATTAAAAAAAATCATGTTATATAAAAGAAACTTGCGGCCTGGTAATGTTACATTTGATTGATTTTGTATAGCATCAACGCCACTAGCGGTCGTTCCTGGATTTCAGATGATTACCTTTTTTGTTAAAAGAAAAGCAAGATAATCAGATTAATCACAACTTTAATTATATAAAATAAAATTTAATAAAAATGTTAAATTTTTATTTTATTATATTTCTTTTAAAGCTATATTTATTTATCTCTTGTTCACAGTTGCAGTTCCTATAATCTTAGTCTTGACCTAGCTGTAGTGAGCATAATAGTTAGTTATATGGAGGTAGGGGTTTATGTTGTTGTTTGGACATCCATATCATTTCCCTGGATGGTGCAAATGTATCACCGTTAAATTCCATTCACTGCATTTTATATTTTATTAAAAATTAAGTTATAGTTGATCTGTACATTAATAGTACTATAATCTAAAGCATTGATGGTAATCATCATATACCAATGTCCCAGAATTATTTTATTATGAGTGATGGATTAGCATCTAAATAATGATTTGAAGTCATTTACATGTCTGAAAAGTTCAGACTTTCAAATTGATAAAAACGTGTTTTATAATTGCTGATTTTTGAATTAGTATTTTAGATCTAGTTTCTAAAGACCCAGCCCTTCGTTGATGTGAGCCATAAGCTCGAAACCAATTATGTCTGGCCGTAGGGTCTTAACGATAGAGATTTTGAATTCTTTCTTTTTCCACATTTATAAAAATAAAGCTTGTTTACAGCTATTGGTAAGCTCCATCTAATGATCATTTAAATGCATGCTTAAAAGCAAGTTATGAAATTTATAACTTGTTTTATTAATTTTATATATATATTATACCGGACAAAAGTTTTAGACTCGCATAAACTGACCGCCAGGGCGCCACTAGTTCGAAATTTGGAACTAGAAATTTATTTTTAAGGGGTTACAGGATATGCGAATTGAATGCGCCGGACTAGCTCAATCAAGCAAATGAGATCTATGTTTTGTTCAGTGAGTTGGAAAGGTAGCAACAGAAAACAAAATCAACTAAGTAGATGAATAAATAAATAATTTTATTAAAAGTATGATTAAATAAACATAAATCTAAATAATAATCTTTAAAGCACACTTAAAATATGTACTACACGTACATACGTCAAAATTAAATTTAAACATTTTATATGGCTTTGAGAGTGATTTTCTGTGCGTGAAAGAGTGCAAAATACTGACAGTAGCAGAAGTATTAGTAAGTATTCAGTGATCTCACGTCAGAAAAGGGAGGTTAGCTTCCTGCTTATAACCCATAGTTAGAAAAGTGAATCTGTATTTGAGATTTATGTAAATGTGAAACCGAAGAAATGCAAAGGTAGCTTCCAAAACATTAATAATAATAAAAAGAGTGTTGAAAGTTATTACTTTCAATCGATTGATCTCCCTCTGAGTGAGACAGGCTAGGAGCTCACGATTTACCTATTGAAAGGGTTAAAACGATCATACGTGCCCCTAATAAACGAATTGGAAGCTTGAAGAAATAAAACTGAGAACTATTATAATAAAGTTTCACGACATAAGGAGAACTAATAATAAAATGGGTCACAAGCCAGAAGTCAATTAAAATAGTCTGTAATATCCAGACTGCTTTCTATAAAAAAAGAATGTGAGATTATAAATAAACTACTATCTTACTTACTAAGACTTAAATAGGATGGACAGTATTAGGTTTGAAACTAGCACTCGTTAAAAAAAAAAGAAAAAAAATCAAGCACAAAGAAATCGAATTACATAAGATATAACTTAAAAAAACATTTATATTTAAAAAGGGAACAAATCTAAGATAACATTATTTAAATTTCAAAAATTTAAGGTACCTTAATAATTTATTTCAATGCTAGTGCACTAGACTTCTTAGGTTAGTCCGTTGCTCTGGATTCACTGACGGTAGGCTTGGGCAAGTTGGTTAGTGGTTTCTTTGGACCCAGTTCTTATGGCATTGTAGGCAGTTAATGGAGACACAGGATGTCCGAACCTGTCCTGGCAAGAAGCTTAGCACATCATGGTAAAGAAAATATTCTTGCTGTAGGTTTAATGTTCATTCTAGGTAGAATAATTACTGGATCAGCTTTCAGAATATGCAGGAATCGTTCTTTCCAAGTATTTTTGGCAGGAATAGTCGTGCAATTCTCCTGTCAGAGTTGGTGTCTGTTTCTTTGCGCTGGTGCAAGTATACTAGCTGATGCAAGTATTGAAAGCTAGTCAAAGATAATCCAATGGCCTGATTCAGCCTGTTATATCTGAATCATATCTCTTAAACCAATTACCAAACTTTTTCTTTTTAATTAAAATTTAAAAATTCTCGATCTAGATAACAATAGTTATCTAATTAACGAAATAAATTGCCCTTTACAGATCTAGGAATTAACTAATGAAAAATTATTTTCTTTTTGTTTTCTTTCTTTTTAATTAGCCTTATCAATCTAAATCCCCAAATCTGAAAAGCAATCTATTTGTACACTTTATTTTTACATAAATTTAACAAAAAAAAATAATCTTAGTTTTTTTTTTTTTTAAATTAAAATTAAAAACCAAATATAACTGTGGTATTAAAATATAAGGTACTTGTGAATAATTCAACCGATGACGTTGTTGACTTACCGATTTCCCTTCCGGTAGACATCGATGTTTTTTGCATGACAATGTTGTCATGGTAACCAAGTGACTGGCGTGATTAATCCATCAGAGAGTCAATTTTTTTTTTCACCCGCGAGATTTAAAATTCGTAGAGAGGTTTGGAAAATTTTTTGATTTTTCTGTCTATTGCGATTTTGCTATCCACGGCATCACAGTTACTTTTTTGAGCTGTTAATTCGGGTAAAGTGTTTTATTTATCTGTTTATTTTAAATTTACAAAAATTTTTTGTTAATATTTCTACAATTCTCAAACTTCTCCGATAAAGTGTTTTTTATTTATCTGTTTATTTTAAATTTACAAAAAAGTTTTTGTTAATATTTCTACAATTCTGAAACTTACATTGAATTACATTTAATGTGTAAATAATTTATTCTCCGGTAAAGTGTTTTTTATTTATCTGTTTATTTTAAATTTACAAAAACTTTTTGTTAATATTTCTACATTACGTTTTTAATGTGTAAATAATTTGAAATAATTTTTTAATCAATTTTGCAATATGCAGTACGTTTTAAAAATTACCAAATGCATGTAAAAGTGCGGCGTTTTCTGGACGCCATTAATACCAGATTTGCATTAGATTGCATCTTTTTTATTTAGGTGTTTATTTAAAATTTACAAAAAGTTTTTGTTAATATTTCTACAATTCTCAAACTTACATTGAATTACGTTTAATGTGTAAATAATTTTCAATAATTTTTTAAAACAAATTTTGAATATACATTACCAAATGCATGTGATAACAAGGACGCCATTAATGCCAGATTCGCATTAATTCGGGTAAAGTGGTAAAGTACTTTTTGTTAATATTTCTACATTACATTTTTAATGTGTAAATAATTTGAAATAATTTTTTAAATCAATTTTGCAATATGCAGTACGTTTTTAAAATTACCAAATGCATGTAAAAGTGCGGCGCCATTAATACCAGATTTGCATTAGATCGCGTCTTTTTTATTTAGGTGTTTATTTAAAATTTACAAAAAGTTTTTGTTAATATTTCTACAATTCTCAAACTTATTTACAAAAAATATTTGTTAATATTTCTACAATTCTCAAACTTACATTGAATTACGTTTTAATTTTATTTTTAATTTCTGAATTATATCATACAGCTATGAGAGTAATACAATGTCTGATATACGTGTACGCCGGGCCTGCGGCCCGACAAAAACATCCGGAGGCCCCCCCGCCAATTCCAGCACTATGCGCTGCTGTATTTTAAAATTGAGAATAATATTTTGACGCATGCATGTACATTTTTTTTTTTAGTATTTGCCTGACCTGTGTCAGATATTTTTCATTTTTGAATATTTTTTAGCATGTGACCTGGATAATTCAACCGATGACGTATTGCCCTGAAGGCATATCAGTCTAATCTTGCTATTTTTAACGTACCGTGTTCACGTGATCTGTGGACACATTTTAGCGATTACATGTGTCCGCAGATCACTTGGAGACGTTATCTTAAAAATCGCAAGATTAGACTGATATGCCTTCAGGGTAATACGTCATCGGTTGAATTATACACAAGTACCAAATATAATTCCCACACACATACATATATATTTGTACAAGCATTTAAAAAAAACTTTTAATCAAGTTTTACAAATGAAACCTTATATAAAAATTTATTTTATTTTCTTCACCCCTATAAAACTATAATTTTTGTAATGGTGTCTTAAACATCCATTACAATATATATATATATATTACAGGTGTAAAACCAATATTATGTGTACTATTCACTTTACAGATTTGAAGTAAATACGTTAAAATTACTCTGCTGTGGAGCTTTTATTATTTTTATCTTATATGGTATTTGACTCCTTTTGCCTATTGTCACAATTATATAATTGTTGAGTGTTCAGACAAAACATATACATACATTAATATTTAATTGAGTGCAAAGTTACTAATAATATTACTACAGTACAGATATGTCTGTAATATATATATATATTAATTCTAATATTTTTACGGATAAATGATGATTACATATTATTTTTGGGGGGATATTCCGTGTGGTAAAATTAGCTAAATTGCTGACGTTTTGATACAATAGCAGGTACCTTTTTCAAAGCGTTCTCTTTCTCAAATCATAAGAATGCATGAGCGATTTAAAATCGTTTTTATCTTTTTGTTTCTCCTCATACTAAAATTCTACTGGGAGAGAAGTTTTAAATTTTATTTTGTCTTCCAAAAGCTTCTTCCAAATGTTGTTAATCTTTAATTCACATTTTTCATTTATGCTCTTGGGCCTTTTAAAAATCTCTATAGTTTCTCTTACCAATCTCTGGTCATATTGTTCAATTTTTGCTAGAATATTTGTTTTATCAAAATTGATATTATATATAGATAATATGTGTAGCTTAAAATATACAAAATTTAAATGGAAGTAACAACTTCCTCATAAGCTAAGGATAATAAAGAATAGAATGAATTGACCTATACTTCAAGCTTTTGGTGGTTATAAGTTTGTGTTCACTGACATTTCTGGAAAAAATAATATAAATGATATATTAACATAATTTAAATATAGCATAAATTATTCTGAAATTATAGTTGGGCATATAGAAGGTAAAGATGAGAACTTATTTTTAAGAACCTCATAACATTAATGAAATTTTGTTTTGTGAATATAAATATCAAATACACATAGATTAATAAATATGAAACTTAAATAGAACATCTCTATAAATGTAGGTAAATAACATTTATACATCAGTAAACAATAAAGAATAGAATGAACTAACCTATTTCTTAAGATTTCATTTACTGATATTGTTGGAAAAAGAGTGAAAAATAGGTATTTGCCTGATTTAAATATAGCATAAATCAGACAAATATATCATGTTCATTCTTTATTTGTAGCAATGTCATCAACTGAAAATTTTCTAACCATATGAATTGCTCTTTATTGTTTACTGATTTATGTTCTATTTGCATATGGTTTATGAATAAATTGCTATTTCTGGTTAAATTTCATATTTATAAAGATGCATCTTTGACATTTTAATATATGGAATATCTACTATGTATAATGTGCATTTATTCATTTTTTTTTCGAATTATTATTTTATTCTCCTCAAACCCACATTGAAGCTATGACACTAAAATATTATCTTTAAATTCTATTATTTTAATGCTTATTTTCAATTATTTAACCTTGTTATTTGTGTATTTTTGTGCGTCATCATTCAACAAATACACTTTTAATTATAAAAAAATTCAATCAACTTAAGATTTTGAATTCTTAATAATAATATAGATCTAACTTTAGTTACATATTCTTACTTTTGTCTTTCAGTTCTTTATTATCTGTAGATATTGTTTTTCCTGGATCAATTTTTTATATCACACTATATGATCAAAAAGAAAATCTATTTTAGTACTATCTACAATAAGCTGGGGCAATCAGTTATAAAGTAGTTTCTGGCTTGTGGGAATTGAAGACTCAACAATGTAAGTAATACATCAAGTAACCAATTTTGATATCATTTTACCATTTATTTAAAAAACCGAAATTTAAATTACGCTAAAGTTTAAAGTCAGATCTGTAACAGGTCAGATTATTATTGCAGATAGAAAGTTAATAGATAAAATTATTCATAGAATTAAACTTGTTTGGAGTGATTTTGGTAGAAATAATTTAATATTAAAAGGAAATTTGTATTTGAAAAGAAAGGTTTTTAATAAATATGTGTTACCAGTCCTTTCTTATGGATCTGAGACTTGGATACTTAACAGAATAGCAGTCCAGAGACCTCAAACCACCCAATGAAGTATGGAGAGATATATTTTAGATGTAACAAAGAGGTCAAAACCAAAATATATGGGTGAGAGAACAAACAGATGTTATTGATATCATTGAAAAAATTAAGAGACTGGGATGGAGTTGGACTGGACAAATTGCTAGAAGAGATGATAATAAATAGAGAGTTGAAATCTTAAACTGGATTTCAATGAATTGTAAAAGACCTTGAAGAAAAACACATGTGAAATGTATGGATTAAATAAGGAAATGTGGTGGAGTAATGTGGTGAATAGAGGCTAGAGATCGGTGAAGATGGATTGAATTTGGAGAGATCTTCATCCTGCAGTGGAACGATAATGATTAAAAATGATGACGATTATAATTGGAAAACAATATTATTGTTTCACTTTGGTGATATGATTTTATAATCTTATTTCTCTCACATTGAATACTCTCAATGGTTAAAGATTTTTATAAAAGATTATTAATAATGAAATAATACAAAGATATATATAAATTAGGCTAAAAACTTTGCAACATACCACTGAAACAATGATGCAGTAAACATAATCCTGGTCATTGTTAACTGATTACCAAGTTTTTGTAGAATATGAATAGTAAAAATTCAGAAATAACTTGAGACATGTGGCATTAATTTAGCCCTATGATTAATGTTATGTACTATGAATAAGGATTGTCTATTATTCTCTATATAACACTGACAAATAATAATAATGTTTAAATATATTTATTCTGCTCTTGAGGGGAAAATCCAAGATAGTTATTATAATTGTTTAAATTGAGTCAAGGTCTTTCATACTTGTCACCGTCTTTCATACTTCAATTAAAAGTATAAATGTTGACTCCACACTAAAAAATGTCGTTTATAAAATAATGGGATTACTGATCTAACAATCATGGTCATTATTGTGTACTCATCTATTTTAATATTGTCTCATTCTTGAATTCATTTTTATTGATTTTTGTTCATATGGGCATAATTGCCATTATGACCATGATATCACACTTGTTTATAAAATTTTCTTTGCACATGACTATATGAGATATATAGGTGCCAATATATATATATATATTGTAACGTGATGTGCCGTCTTCCATATATATATATCTTACGCATATATAAAACCATTTGTAAGATTGCGTGTATGTATATAACGATACACGTATATGCGTATGTTTAAAAAAATATATTTATAATTCCATTTTATCGCCCTGCATATTTATGAGCATCAATTTATGACCTCAAGCGCCAATCCTATATTTCTATAAGAATTATGCTGGGAGAGAACTGGAATACCAATATGGAAATGCCCCTGGACTAGCTCTGTTCAGGGCTGGTGATTATTTAATCGTGGGAACATACGGGGGATTATATTATACAAGACACTCTTCAATCCAAGCTATTACATTAATTTTTAAATCTAATAATCTAACTCAAGATCAAAGAAATAACACAAATATACGTAAGTTTCCTTTTTAACTTTAATCTTATAACTTTTATTTCAATACTATTTATATGACCCTTTTGTTTTGTGCTCAAAATGATGAGAAACGCATGCATACACATACACTGCATAGAACTGTACAAAATGCAATAGAAAATGAAAATAAACAGGAAAACAATGTCTGATTCATCCGGATCCACAATAATAATAAAAAAATCAATTTTAAAGTTCAGAAGAGTTAATAAATAATGTTCATGCGGACAGTTTATTATGTGTAGTTAAAAACACACTATCATTTGAACTATTATACGAATAGAGGTAGTAAATGTGCACATTACTTTTTTGTTTCTTCCTCGTGGAAAACTAAAGTTAAAATACTTCTTTCCAATGTGTATTGCATTTGACGTAGGTGATTTCGGCGGTTCGATCTGTTTATTGGTTTTCGACCTGCTACTATTGTTGGAGCTTGATCTTGGCGTCGGAGTGACTGGTTTCCATTTACGATATTTGCGTACACGGCAGCGACTTCAGTGTCTTCGGAGGGCAGGATTGTAAAAGCCCTGGCACGCTTACGCTTTCTTAAGGCAGCTTGTCCACCATTTCTCTCCACAAATCTCTCTCGCAACACTCTCTACAAAAATCAGCAATAGACTGAATTCTTTTTAGCAAGTTCTGCCGCTCAAAAATCCGGATTCTTTTTAAACAAAAACTTTTCGCACCTGCAAATCTAATTTTGTTCTTCTTTTGTTTTCATCGAAATTCTTTTGAATCTAAACTTAAATCTCACTAATTAAATTCCTTAGATATCAATCAAGTTATTTTTGATATCTTTTTTCCATTTAACTTTTCCAAAATAAAATTGAAAAGTTTCCATCTTGAAAAATAAAGTATATTTCCACAACTGCATTTATACTCTTTTTTATTATTATTATTATTCTATCTAGCAAAATATATACATGCGTTCTCAAAACAACAAACGAGCACACATACCCCTCCCCCTTCTTCTGTTTATTTTAACCTTTTTAAAATCCCTCTTTAGAATTATAAATCTATATACAACAAAGGAAATATAAATATGAAAAAGAAATAAATTTAATTTCGGGCTATATTGACGCATATATAGAAATTTTACTTTTTGAAACAGGGATCGAATTCAACCCTGTTTTAATATATATATATAAACTCAGATTTTTCAAGCTTCCTACAACTATCCACTACATCCTATACAACTAGTACACATGACCACGTAATGTGAAAAAGACAAATGATCACATTATGTGGTCATGGGTATCGGTTATGAGCTTGAAAATCTGACTCCAAATCTTTTCTAAATATATTGAGTTCAGTATAGACAATATACTTGCATTTAAATATTGTATATTGTAACCCTCACATCTGAGCTTACAGGCATTGCTTTTATGCAAATATTTTTTTTTATTATTTTGTATATCAAAATATTAAAGTCATGTATATAGAATAAATTTTATATGTGTTCTTAAAGTATTAAAAAGAAAAATAAGTATGAAGATAAGAAGTGTTATTACTTTATTCTTTTAAAAATAAAAAATATTTTTTTCTTCTAAAACAAAAATGTTGTTATGGTAAGCAACAGAAGCTTTCATAACTCGTGTGCTTGCAAGACACCGGGAAAAGAATTGTAACATCACTTCTCTGGAATAGCTCTTACTGTCAAGAAGTCAATGGAATTTAATAAAGATTTTTAATTAATACCATGCATTTTATGGAGGACCCTTTAGGATGCTTTCCCTGACATTTTCAGTAATGTAGCTGAATATACATCTGCTGACAAAAATGTAATTTAAAATTTAATCTTGATTCATACCATCTATTTATCATTATTGAACGCTGAAGAAATACCTAACATTCACTTTCTGAAGAAAGAAAAAAACTAGTTATCTAAAGTTATTATTCCATGGAAATGTATTTCTATAGTCGACATACAAATCTACTTATTTAAAAATGCTCAGAAGACAACTGCAAGAAACTTTAAAATTCATTGCTTAATGGTTATGTTCCCTTATTTATAGATACAAAATATGCATGTAAGCTCACAAAGCCATTAAAGTAAATCAATTGAACTTTCTATAAATATCCTCAAAGAAATTGTATGCTATAAAGATTTTTTCCTTCTCACACATGATCACGATTGAAGTCTATTAATTTGTAAATATGTAAACAGATTTTTTTTATTATAATTATTGTCATATAATACTATTCTTTTATTAAAATTATAGTTTATTGTTAATAATTTTGTGTTTGTCATTCCTCATCGGAACCAAGCTAATTATTTATTCATTAATGTTATAACTTATTACGTGGAGAGAGCTAATGATCAGGAAATATAATTGGATCTGTACAGAAACTTGTTTTTATGTAGGCTCAATTTGATTATTAATCATAACTAGAAATTACTTGCCAATTAAAAATAAATTGTATTACGTCACTCCAGCATGTACATGGAATTAGCTGTCTTTAAATTCCCCTAGATGAAAATGTAATTGCCAAATATCCTTTTTTATTATTTATTTGTTAACTGGTTTTATTACCAATTGTTCATTAGGGCACTTACCGTTATAATATACATGAACTATACTATAATATGAAGTTTTGTAGGGTAAATAAATACATTAGAGCACATAAATATAGTGATAATATAATTATTTGGAATATTTCATTTATAGAAGCACATTTTAATTTTGTTGAATGTATAATTTTGTTAAAAAGCAGTTCAGTTATCATGAATTCCCAGTTTCATTAAATGAAAATTAGTTATTAAAATATTCATTTTGTATGATTTATTCATGCATATTTTATTACATTTGAAACATTTTATTTTCTATAGATAAATTAGTTTCCTTAGAAATGTTGTACATATTGTAAATAAAAATTTGTTACTTCTGTTTTACCATAATGTTTAAATGTATATATTAATCATTATTAAACCACTATATTCATCTATCAGTATAAGATAAGAAGCAGGTAAATTCAATACATAATTTACTAGCGAAAATCTGTTGTTAAAAGGAAATTGTATTATGTCATGAAATTTATCTATTATTATAAAATCATCTGTGCTTTCTAACAAAGGTCAGTGTGTGTACAAAAAACCATTTTTCCGATTCAGTTCATAGCTTAGGTGAAATCCAATGTATTTTTAACCAGAATGACTTAAGTATCCAAATCTGGATGAGATAAGAAAGTGTGCAGGGGTGATGTGGAGAAGAGAAGCTAAAGATCGGAGAAGATGGATTGAACTTGGAGAGACCTTCATCCTGCAGTGGATTGATAATTTTGATGATGATGATGATGATAAAATTCACATATTACCAAGTTTATTTTGCAGAAACAGCATCCAAGTAATAATTGTCTTTAGTGTGTTTAAACATAGCAAAATGAAATCATATACATACACTATAAATACTTATTATCAGGAACACTCATCATCTTACTGTTTTGATTGTTTAGATTATTACAACTGCAGGTAGTTACAACGCAGCTCATCACAATTAAAGTGATGGTTAACATGAGACATAAATACTTTAAAACCTGTAAAATAGGGCCCCAAAAGTTTACAAACTTCAATATGAGGTCAAAAACCTTGCTATCTTCAATGAAATGCTAAGTAAATGTTAATATTTAGCAAAGAGAATTAGAAATGTTCGTTCATAACATAGAGTTCGATCTACTACGTTACAGAAATAATTTACAGGAAAAAAACTAGAGAAATTGTACTAATATAAAATATGAAAATTAAGATGATTAATCAGAAAAAAGTAAGTAGGCATGAAGATTATAACCAAAATATATTAAAGAATCGCCGAAATATATAAAAGAGAATATAACGTCAAAATGAAAAAATAGACAAATATGAGAACATATTCTAAGACTTACAACAGGGAATTTGAAAAAAAGTATAGATAAAGAAAGGCTTTGAGGAAAAAAAGATGTTCATATAAAAGAAAATACAGAAACTTATACTAATATCGAATTCTATGTGAATGAAAATACTCCAAGAATTAATAAATAAAAAAGTAGTAAGATATGATGTTATATAAAAGATTTAAAAAATGAAATCAAAACTACATAGCAAAAAATGGGACCAGAAATGCAAAAAAAAATATGAAAAATATTAACAAAAACAGCAGGCAGTTATGAAAAATGGAGATGAAGAAATAGCTACTGAAAACTAATGAGGAGTTTGTTAACTAATAATCTCAGGATCTTAAGGAACTATCCAAAGAAATTACTGCAGCTCCAACGAGAGTTTAGTCATAAGTTTAGCAACTAAAAAAAATTGAACAAAATAAAATAAAATATATAACTATATAAATAATACCATAAAAATGTAAACAATATAAAAACTAAAAACAACATAAAATATATAAAAAACAGAAAATTTAAATAAATAATCAAACCCAAATAAAATAATCCAGTTAATATAAAATAAAATAGAAAATATAATTAGAAAATAAATATAAATTATACATGTATATTCCTAACTGTATACATATATATTCAAGAACAACTATCAATCCAAATATATTATTTATTTTTATTACTTCTATTTCTTATAAACTTAGACATTATATTATTAACCCCACCTCAATAAAATACTTAATTTTTATTCATATAATTGTCATTTCAGCAATAATTCATTTATTGATATTCTTTTAACTTTTAAATCATATAATATCTATTATTTGCTTACTCATTCTTCTGTTAAAAATAATATTTTATATTTATCATTTTTTAATATCTTATGCCTATAAACATTATAATCTTTGAACTTACCCAATTTGCTTTAATCTCTTAAAAAACTTTTTTTTTTTTCAAATATGATGTGATGCACTGTGGCTTCTCATTAAATGGAATCAGGAATCTCTCAGCAACAATGCCCAGATAAACCTGTTAGCCACTTTATCTTCCATTCTCCACTCTACATTTTCCCATATTCTGCTCCATCCCATTTCCATAACATAATCTTTGTTAACTCTATAGCCTTTATATCTAAATTTCCCTTATCTTTTCTCAAACCCAACATAAAAACCAATAATCTACTTTCTGTAGTATAATCACTTTTTTCATATTTATTCTTTCATAACTTCATTATTTGTACTCTTTTTGTTTTCAAGCATTTACATTCAATTAACAAATGCCTAATATTTTCTATTCCTTTCTTACACAATTTACAAACTAAGTCACCCATATTTTTCCATTTACATGTATATTCTCTTACTGCTAAAGATCCCATTCTGGCCTTAAACAATAAACTACTTTCCTTACTATTATCATATATTAACAAACTCTTTTTACTCTCCATACTAGTTCTCCATCTCTGTAACTCCCTATTCTTTATTACTAAATCTATTCCTTCATCTCATTCCTTATCACTGTAACACTCAATAATCCTCCTAACACAATCATCCCATCTTTTGTACAAATATACTGATATAAATTTTTTATTCAAATCTTTTGCACACCTGATTACCTTTCTCACCCATCTTGTTGCCTGCCCTTTTACTCATAACCCAATTAAATACTATTTTGGCTATTCTTTTATTATCCATAAACTGCAATCTACCAAAAATTTTCATTTTACTTTTTGCATCTCGCATATAAAAACTTGATGATCCCATTTCTCCTTGAATTGCTTCCCTTGCTGTTCATACATCTGCATCCAAGGCATGTCTTCCTACTTCTCTTTGTATTTTTTTTAAAATAATCTAATACCCATTTACTAACACATAACTCTTCATTGCCATATGTTAACCCTGCTACTGCAACTCCCTTCCATATAATTTTAGCAACATCATATTTATTATATGAAAAGACTGTTAATTTCTTTATCAATCCCTTTCTTTTCTTTGCTTCATTTATCAATTTTTTTCCCATTCATCCAAACAATTTTTCTGATTACTTGAGATAATTTCCAAATAACTATATCTATTCACCACACTTAACTTTATATCCCCCAATAAAAATTCTACATCGTCTCTTTCCCTAGTATTAACCATCATTATATTTGATTTTTCTTCACTAAATTTAATCCCCATCTCTTTATCCACCCTTGCACATATCCTCAACCTAACTTCCATATCTTCTCTTCTTTCTGCACACAAAAATATATCATCCGCAAAAAAACCCTGACAAAGTATATACTCCCTTACCACCTATTAATGGTATCTCTATCCATCTTCCTAATCTTTCTATTGCTGTAATAACTTTACTTTTGCCTTATATCCTAAATTCATTACCATCTCTGCTACCCATCCATCTAAACCTCTTGGCTTTACACTTTTCAATTTCTTCTCTACCTCATTCAGTTCATTTTTTGTAAACCTAATATTCCCAATACTATATGCTTTCATGTTTTCTATCACTCTATCCTTCCCATCTAACATCTTTTCTATATCCATTACATATCTATTTAAGATTCTCTCTAAATCTCTAGAGCTACACTCTATTCCCTTATCATCTAGTAATACTGTCTCTCTTTCTCCTACATTTCTCCTTTTAATGTAATTCCAAAATTTTTTACTCTCATCTCTTCCACTTTTATTAATATCTTCCAACAATTTATTATTCAATTTCATTCTCTCTCTCTATAATTATCTATTTTAGCCAACTTCTTTTCTAAATATTTTTTCCATTTAGCATTAATATCTTTTTCACTTTCCTTGTTCTTAATAGCACACTTATATTCTCTGAATACTTCTTTCCTCTCTTTTACACTTTTACTAATTCTCATTTTTATTACATTTATTTTTCTGAATATTCTCACCTAAAACCCTATTTGCTACTTTTTCTATTTCATTACACCAGTCCTTATACTCATCCCCAACCAACTCTTCCATGATTTCTTCAACTTGTATTTTATATTTTTCCAACTTATTCTTATCATTCACTCTCCATCCACATCTTTCACTATTATTTCTACTTTTATTTGTATTCTCCATCACATTACTAACCATTTCAATTACAATAAAGTTATGACCACTAGTACAGACTTTCTCTTCATTATCAAACACCTTAATTTTTTGTACTTTATTCATTCCCTCTTTCTCTACCAATATATAAATCTATTGTGTGAAATATATTATTTCTAGACCAAACGAAATTAGCTTACACCATGGCTCCCTCTATTATATATTATTTAAACTATATATAGGTTGTTTTACAATAGCGTGTTGAAACCACCGGAGGGCGTTATTTCTGTGATAATGCCCAGAAATATGCCATTTAGGTGGCCTACCCCCACTAGTGAGCATTCTATTTCTAATGCGTAAGCCTAGAAATAGTCCGTTCAGTACGGGGTGGCTGCTTGTGTCTATTTCTACGCTAATGCACAGAAACATGACATTTAATCTGCCGCAGAAGCTATCGTGTCAGCTTACAGCTCAGATTTGTGCTAAGCATTTTTGATGTGCGATCACATTTCACTTTTGGCTACAGTATCGAGTGAGGGTGTCTGGAATTTCAATTGTCAAAACTATTTTAATATTCATTAAAACCACCTCCGCTTCTAACTGCCATCTTTTAGGAATGTCTACTAACAATTATCAGCAGAGTCTCATGTTTCCCTAGCCCCCATTTTCTGCTCAAAAAAATTCAGCAACTGTAGGTTCCAGCATGATTCGGATCAAATCACGCTCTTAAGTCCGACTTCTGCAAGAACAATGGTGAGCTTCATCAAATGGCTGAAATTGGAAAACTTGCTGCGAATGTCAAAGATTCTCTTACTGCTGCTGCTGCTGGAAATGGGTTATCAAACAAAAGATCTTTGAAGCTGCATGGGTGCTATTCCTGAACAGCCCTAAAAGTTGCTTTTAATTGCTGTAAATATATTTATGTGGGGTTTTGGTAATTACAGTAAAAAGTTGGTCAACCTTCGAGTCAGAGCGTTACGTTCGCTTAGGAATTGTAACCACTCACCCCCATCGTGTTTCCCAAAGTTGGACCTTTCGGTTGTAAATGTTTGGTACTGTTAAATGGAAATCGATTTGGTATTTGTAATTTATTATAAAACAACAAAAATATAAAAAAGAAAAGATGATTTTGTCGTAGAATACCCGACTGCTGCCGTTAACAAAAAATGTAAGTAATGAGAAAGAATAAAAAGTAACTACTTTTTAAAATTCATTTCGATCGATGTACCCTTTTTTTTTTTGTTTGTTTGTTTTCATTCCAAAAATTGTTATTTGATAGATAGTAGTTTTGGTTAAATATGATCAACAAAATCAAAAACATACATATAAAAAAAAAAAGAAT
Source organism: Epiperipatus broadwayi (assembly GCA_028023455.1). NCBI lineage: Eukaryota > Metazoa > Onychophora > Udeonychophora > Euonychophora > Peripatidae > Epiperipatus > Epiperipatus broadwayi. The sequence goes on along the minus strand of JAQFVV010000162.1, from coordinate 50,602 downwards.
TCCTGCTCCCCCCCCCTCAAAAAATATAAGTAATGAAAAGAATAACAAAAAAAAAAAATTAAGTACTTTTTTAAATTCAATTTTTTGATTTCTGCATTTTTTTTTTATTTGTTGTTGTTGTTGTTGTTGCGTATTCCAAAATTTATTTGATATTACTTTACTTTGAATTGTGATAATAAACAAACCTGGTGGCAGCCCCGTAAACATTATATTTATCTTTGTTTACAAACAAAGCCCGCCCTCTGACGGTTTCAACATGCTATTGTAAAACAACCCTATATATATATATATATATATATATTCACTACAACTCTTTATTTATATATATTCTATACACTTTAACTTTTATTATTACTATATAATTCTCTTATAAATTTATATTATACTACTTTATATGCAAATATTGTGCTAAGTTTTTTTTCTAATATATAATATCTATAATATAGAAATAAAACAAACTAACTCCTTTTTAAAACTTGATTTTTTATGACTATAATCATAAAAAAGAAATCCAACGTTTCGACTATTTTTTATAGTCTTTTTCAAGGCACACTAAAATAAAATATATATACAATAAATATCACATATTCCAAAAAAAAAATTAAATTAATTAAAAATTACAAAATATATTCATAACCAAAATTTTCTTTTTTTTACCTTATCTCACTCCCCTTTCCTATTACAATCACAACTTAAACACAACTAATTTCTTTTTAAAAATCTATATATATCATATAAAAACTTTTAATTAAAAACCTATTATTTTCTTTTATCTTTTTCTATTACCATCCTATTTAATTCTGGTTTTATTTCATTTATGTATACACCCTCTTTTATTATCCTTTCATTATATGACTTAATACATTCCAAAGGTTTTATTTAAAAATCCCCATGCTTAAATTTATTCTTATGAATGTAAATAGCAGTATTTTTATCACCTAAATGCTGTTTTAATCTAGTTTTTAATTTATTTTTACTAGTCCCAATATATGTCATTTCTACATTCTTTCTAAAACAATTCAAACATTTTATCAAATAAACTGAATTCATAATGTCTAACCTATTATAATCCCCATTATTATTAATTAAAAAATTTAAATTTGCTTTCTTTTTATAAACTGGACAAATTGAAACATTATATTTCCTATTAATCATTTTAACTAATTTCTTAACTTTAATAAATAAATCTTTAGATATATTAAAACCAACATAAATAATCTTTTCTCTATTCCTATTCCTATCTAATCCCATTCTATTCCTTATTTTATTTATATTTTTATTAGAAAACAAATGTTCAACTACACCCCTAGGATAATCATTCATAAAACATTCATTCCTAATAATATCAACCTCATTCTCAAACAAATTACTATTTGAACATAACTTAATTGCCCTAATAATTTTATTATTAACAATATTAATTTTACTATGATTATCAATATCTGAAAACCAATTATTTGATAATCCAAAAAATGTTTTTTTTTTTTCTAAACACAGATGTTTCTATAATAACACTACCATTCCTATCAATTTTTTTTAAAATTCTAACATCCATATATTCAATAACATTAATATATTCTTTTTCCATAGTAAATTTTATTTTTTCAACTCTACCATTAATATAACTCAAAAAATTATCTGCATTTCTTTTATTACCATTGAAAACCATAAAATAGTCATCAACATATCTAACATAAAAAAATTGGTTTATTCCTATTATAATTAAAAAATTGTTCTTCAAAAAAAAATTGGTTTATTCCTATTATAATTAAAAAATTGTTCCTCAAAAAGGTTTGAAGAACAATTTTTTAATTATAATAGGAATAAACCAATTTTTTATGTTAGATATGTTGATGACTATTTTATGGTTTTCAATGGTAATAAAAGAAATGCAGATAATTTTTTGAGTTATATTAATGGTAGAGTTGAAAAAATAAAATTTACTATGGAAAAAGAATATATTAATGTTATTGAATATATGGATGTTAGAATTTTAAAAAAAATTGATAGGAATGGTAGTGTTATTATAGAAACATCTGTGTTTAGAAAAAAAACATTTTTTGGATTATCAAATAATTGGTTTTCAGATATTGATAATCATAGTAAAATTAATATTGTTAATAATAAAATTATTAGGGCAATTAAGTTATGTTCAAATAGTAATTTGTTTGAGAATGAGGTTGATATTATTAGGAATGAATGTTTTATGAATGATTATCCTAGGGGTGTAGTTGAACATTTGTTTTCTAATAAAAATATAAATAAAATAAGAAATAGAATGGGATTAGATAGGAGTAGGAATAGAGAAAAGATTATTTATGTTGGTTTTAATATATCTAAAGATTTATTTATTAAAGTTAAGAAATTAGTTAAAATGATTAATAGGAAATATAATGTTTCAATTTGTCCAGTTTATAAAAAGAAAGCAAATTTAAATTTTTTAATTAATAATAATGGGGATTATAATAGGTTAGACATTATGAATTCAGTTTATTTGATAAAATGTTTGAATTGTTTTAGAAAGAATGTAGAAATGACATATATTGGGACTAGTAAAAATAAATTAAAAACTAGATTAAAACAGCATTTAGGTGATAAAAATTCTGCTATTTACATTCATAAGAATAAATTTAAGCATGGGGATTTTGAAATAAAACCTTTGGAATGTATTAAGTCATATAATGAAAGGATAATAAAAGAGGGTGTATACATAAATGAAATAAAACCAGAATTAAATAGGATGTTAATAGAAAAAGATAAAGGAAAATAATAGGTTTTTAATTAAAAGTTTTTATATGATATATATATATATAGATTTTTTTAAAAAAATTAGGTGTGTTTAAGTTGTGATTGTAATAGGAAAGGGGAGTGAGATAAGGTAAAAAAAAAAAGAAAATTTTGGTTATGAATATATTTTGTAATTTTTAATTAATTTAATTTTTTTTTTTTTTGGAATATGTGATATTTATTGTATATATATTTTATTTTAGTGTGCCTTGAAAAAGACTATAAAAAATAGTCGAAACGTTGGATTTCTTTTTCATGATTATAGTCATAAAAAATCAAGTTTTAAAAAGGAGTTAGTTTGTTTTATTTCTATATTACATATATATATGAACTATTTTGAAAAGAAGAACTGTGTGCTGGATATATTAAATTATATAATATCTATAACTATACTCATGTTTATACTCCTATTTAACTTAACCATTTTTACAACCCCTAATTCATTTATAAACAATTTTCTCTTTATACATTTACCTCTATATATCTCATTTATTAACTATATCTATACCAATCTCATCCTAATCCCTATTAAATTTTGGTTTTATCTTTTTTATTAGTATTGCTGCTTTTATTTTCATTTTTTTAATATTTTCTGTATGTGACCACATTTTTATTGAACTTTGTGCAAATTTGTGTCCTGTATCCTTCATAGATCAGTGATTTATTATTTGACATATGTTGTTTTAATCTTGTTTTTATAGAATTTTTTGTTTCTACCACATATTTTGTTTGTTAAGAGATTCAAGTCAATTAGGTAAGTTCAAAGATTATAATGTTTATAGGTTTTAGATATTAAAAAATAATGATTAATTATAAAATATTATTTTTAACAGCAGAATGAGTAAAAAATATTAATAAATGAATTACTTATTGAACTGACAATTATATGAATAAAAATTAAGTATTTTATTGAGGTGGAGTTAGTAACCACAAAGTTTAAGTTTGTAAAGAATAGAAGTAATTCGGAGATTATTAAAACTAATAAAAATGAATAATATATACTTATTAATAGTTGTTCTTGAATATATATGTTAGGAATGTACATATATAATTTAAAATTATCCCAAATCCAAAACTCAATCAGACTAATCAAGAAAATAAAATCAAAAACACAGCCAATGGTTTCATTGCTACAAGCAGACTTGTCAAATGTAAATAACTACAAAACAATACCATATTTATATTAAAAATTATCCACAAATCCATTTACTTCCAATCCACCCTTAATATTAAAAAAATTTTTAAATAAATTAATTCTTTTTATTTCATTTCTCTCAAATAAGACAATCTTAGCTTCATCAAAATTAATAGTGTAGCCTGCATTTTTTTCATGGACTTACAAAGCAGAACTAAGATATTTATTTCTAACCCTACTTTTATGTGTCTTTATTCTTTCATCTAAGCTCAAACTACTCTGACCTATATAAACCTTCTTACAACAACAAGGGATAATATACACTACACCAGGAATATTCTTACTATCAAAAATTTCCTTTGTATTATTTAATAAATAACTCAAAGTAACACCCTTTTTCCAAGCAATTTTCTTACTTCTAAACAAATTACTATTCTTACACACAATTTTATAAAAAGGCCATTTAAATGGCAAAAAAAATAAAGTCATCATTTTCTTTATCCTTTACATCCTTACAAATATTACTATTAAATAAAATACTTTTAACAAACTTATCAGAGTAGCCAACACTCAAATAATCTTTATAAAATTGATCTTTCTGAAACAAAGCTACCCCACTAGAATTATTTAATTGCTATCCTTATAACAATAATTTCTTAAAATAGCTTTTTTATAAAATACAGTCTTATAGCTATCAGGTTTAATTATAGACTTTAATTTTTACTTTTAACAAAATTACTACATACTAAACAGTTAGTCTTCACATTTCTAATCACCAAAAGATCTAAAAAATTTAACTTAACAAAATATAACCCCCCTCTTTCTATCACATATCTTATAGAAGGATCAAAACAATTAAACTCATTTATCAATTCCTTCAATTTATCATTCTCAGCTACAAACAAGCAATCATCCACATATCTAACAAATAACTTTAAATATTAACAATTTCTTTTAATAATAATGTCCTCTTCTAAATAATTAATATAAACTGAACAAACTAAAGGAGAAATAATATAACCTATTATCCATCCTTCCTTAATTTTCTAAAAATTATCATTATAAGTAAAATACATAGAATCCTCTAATAATAAAAGCAATCCTTTAATTACTTTAATTTTATTTTTTGACAAAGATCCTTGCTTAACCAACACAGACATAAGAACATCAATACTGCTTAATCTATTAACAGATTGATACATATTCTCAATATTGAAACTACCAAATATCTAATTACTTTTCATTTTAAAATTATTAATCTTATCAAAAGCCTCAAAAGAAGAAGAAACTGTGTAATGACCAAAGTCAACAAATTGTTTTGAAAAATTTTTTAAGAATCTAGAAATACACTGTACAACACTACCTGTAAAATCAAAAATAAATCTTAAAGGAAAACCATCTTTGTGAGTCTTAATATTCACAAACATCTTAGCTGATATTAAATCATTTGGATAACATTTTAAATAATCTATTCTATTAAAAAAAATTTAATTTACCATTTTTTCATAATATCTATCAACTTTCTTTTAATCACATTACCTGGATCTTTTTCTAAAAACATATATTTACCATTATTTAATTCACTATCCATTTTCTCCCTGAATTCATGTCCTTTCATAATGACAAACTGCCCAGCTTTGTCTTCATAAGAAATGATCACATCATTAGCAATTAACTTATTCCTAAGATGTCTAACCTCAGCAGGATTAACAATAAATTTTTCTTTCCTTTTTAAGCTTTTATTTAAAACCAAATGAATGCTGATTTTCTGCTCATCATTCAAATTACTATATTCAATAGACAAAGTTGTATCAAAAACTGTATTTTTTGAATGAAAAGAAACAAAATTATGATCTTAACCAAGAATCTCTAATTCTCTATAATTTCACTTAATATCAAAAAGATTAAAGAATTTTATAAATAGAAACATTATCCTCATACACTATCACTATAATAAACTTTATTCATTTTTCCAAACAATCATTTTAATTTCCTTTCATACTTCCTACAATAGAAATTTGATCTATTTTGTCTAAACTGCCTCATGAAAAAATTTAAAATTGAATAATTAAAATCTTGCTTCTTGTCTAAATAATACCTATTTCTTTTATATTCATAAATAAATTTGTAATGTTTAATAAAATTTCCTTTCAAAAAACTATTCAAAATGTATGTTTGTAAATTAAGAACCAAATTCCTATTTTTAAACAACTTTTTATTCTTCTTAAAATTAATAATACAACTCCTAGGAAAAACATTAAATTCCCTACATTTTTTTAAGAAAATAAATCTGCCACTTTAATGATTCTATCCTATCACTCAATCTAGATAACTTTTTAATTCTTCTAATATCATTTAATGGAAAATTATTAAAAACTAAATCCCACAAACCCATACTAAAGATCAACTACAAATAACAAATACACATCTAAAGTAAAAAAACACACCTATACATATATAACTAAATAAACACACACCTATACTCTTTTAACAACACTCATGCAACAAAATTAACATATATAAATAAATACAAATATATAAAATAAAAAATAAAACATAAATCTTTCTATTATATCAGCAAAACTACCCTTAAATGCAAAAAATCTCATCAAAATGTAAACATTACAAGTATAAAGCTAAACTAGTCAATAAATAATTAAAATTACCCCAAATCCAAAACTCAACCAGGCTAGCCAAGAAAATAAAATTTATACTTGAGAAGTCTACTTGTAGCAGTGAAACCATTGGTAGTGTTTTTGATTTTATTTTCTTGGCTAGTCTGTTTAAGTTTTGGATTTGGGATAATTTTTAATTATTTATTGACTAGTTTAGCTTTATACTTGTAATGTTTATGCATAATTTATATTTATTTTATATTTATATTGTATATTTTATTTTGTATTAACTGTATTATTTTATTTGGGTTTGATTATTTATTTCAATTTTATTAGGCTTTTTTATTTATTTTATGTTGATTTTAGTTTTTTATTGTTTACATTTTTATGGTATTATGTAGTTATGTATTTTACTATGTTCACTATATCATAGCTCTGAAGAAGACTTCAGGACAGTCGAAACATAGGGTGTTTGTATATATATATATGCAAATAAAGGGTTTTGCTAAAAAGTGTTCCAAGTAGTTTGGATAAATTGTATTTATTTTCAGCAAAATAAAGAAAAGAGTGATTCTGGTGATATTTCTAAAAAAAATTGATTATAATGATCCTTAATAATTTAGTTGTTAAGTCTGCCTAGTTACCATTGCATTAAGTAGCTAAAGCAAATAATTAGACAGCTTAAACATATAGAAATTCATGAGATTGAACACTAGAAGTTCATCCAGGAACCCTTATATCTCATGCCCATTATTTATTCCTGTGCATAATAGCTCGGAAGTTTTCTATTTTGATAATGAAATGAGAAAGTAAAATTACAATGTTGCATATCTAAATCTACACATTTTTAAATATGAATTATAAATTGATGAGAAAGCTATATATATATATATGCCTCCCTAATATTTTTTCTTTATATATATATATATACATACACACTTGGTTACAAATTGATATATCTCATTATCAATCTACTCCACAATGTAGTTATTAATTTATCTATCTATCTGTATTGTGAATCTATATATAAGGTATATCTATTTATCTAAGCATTTGTAAACTTGTTATCAACCAATATAAGGAATAAATTTAATTAATTAGTATTTAACCAGTAGAGTTTGTCTATCTTTAGAACATATATATATACCTGGTAAGAAAATCAGGCTAAATAGAAAACTGAAAAATCGAAATGTACATCTATATTTAATCCCAAATTTATGCATATCTCTTTTCTCAAGAAGAAAATGGTTATAAAATATCCTTTTTCTTTAGAATAAATAATCCACATTTCTCGTGCAAATGAATTGCTAATATATTGAGAGTTTCCTTTTTAATCTTTAATTGTTTAAAAAAATTGAAACATCTAATGAGAGTAATAATTATTATTCATGATACTATACAATTATTAACTTGCTAAAATAAGAGTTTACCCAAATAATTAGTAATCAGTTAAGGATAATTTTAATTAACGTTAAAGTTTTTCAGATATTTTTAAGTTAGCAGTCTTGTTGTTAAAAGCTTACTCATGAAGTCAAAAATCTTCAGTTGATTATCGATTAAAATATTCTTAAACTTATTAGCTATTCGCTGATATTTTGGCCTAAGATGATATTTTATAATGTTTTAGGAAAAAAAAATACTCCTATGTTTTATAAATATATTTAATATAAAATAAGTATATAAATTCTCTTAATTTCAAGACTCGTTGAAATTTATATACGACTAAGTGCCGTGAGAAAACGTAAGTGCTTGATCATAATTGCCGAGAGTTATACTATTTTTTTCCATTTATTTAACAAAATTTATTCCGTAGTTTAATAGGTTGTTGGATTTAAATTTTAATAAATCTTGATATTAAAAAAGTATGCAGATTGACATCAAAAGGGAAAAAGCAACAACTAACGATAAGCAGAAAAATAAAAGCTCGACTTTCCTTAAACATAACTAACTTGTTTTATTACTTGTACATATTTGAAAATTAAGATTGGTAAAGACAGGGTGTTGTGAATTTTAATAACTTAATATTTAATGATCTTTTATCAATTAATTGAAGCAAATTCTGTGTTTCTCTGCATTTCTAACTAAATTTGATATTCGTATTTTAATAAAACATCAGAATGGCTTTCTAAATAATTCTTCATAGAGAAATATTGAAAAAAGAAGACATCATTTCAATTATCATTTGCAGGTTATAGAAGGTTTGACTGTTTTTTCTACTTGTTTTACTTTTTAGTCAAGAGTAACTATCAATATAGAAAGCTTTTAATTTTTATTCTTCAATCCATAAATACAATGAGCATAACTTCTCCTCAATCTATTGACAAGATTCCATATATTTTTACAAATATTAAATCCAGCTAGATTTATTGTCAGATCTGGACCCTTTTCAGGAAAGCTATTTTATATCATATTCTATCTGTTGTTTGAAAAATATTTTCGTTCCCATTGTATACAAAATGGTAAATGGAAACATGACATTTCATAGACCACATGCCATAAAAATACTCTAAATTTAAAAAAAGGGTGATCCTTTCAATATTTATAAATACTGATTACAATAAGTTGGTACTATCATGTTTTCAAAGAATTCAAACTACTTTATTTTTAAAAGTGCATTAGTTTTTAGTTTAATGACATTTAAAATCTGATACATTTTGACTTTTGTTTAAAGAGTATTGAGATAAAATGTAAAAATAAATTATGATATCAGAATCAAATTATCAGTTGTTTTTTAATACAGAGGCAAAACTCTCCATACAGTAACATTACTCGGTGCAAACCAGAGTAATCAATGCATCCACTGAGTGACGCTACTGCAGTGAGAGTTTTTTCTCTGTGTTAATAGCTTGTGTAAGCATAAAAAGTGGTGATCATGTGAAGTTTTTTTAATAGTAAGATAAAAATAAAATCTTACAATAATCAAATAGATCTAAAATAATAAGTACTTATAATTGAAGGTCGTCCTTATTATTTTAAAAATACCAACATCCAATCAAAAAGTAAGAAGTAAACTTAGAACATAATACAAGACAAAGAAATATAAATAAGCGTAATGCTATCATGCTTAGTCAGATTATAAAATGTTTAATTAATTGAGATTGCGCTTTATGCAAAAAAGTGAAGCTTGTCTAAATCTTACAGTTATATGGCTTAGCGCTTTCAGAGACCTTGAGTCTCATAATCATAACCTACTTTTAACTGAAGTTTAGCTGTGGTTTATGTAAAATTTTATGCAAATTTTATAATGACCATTTTCTGGAGATTGCAAAGCACGATTCTTTCCAGTTTATTGCACAATTGTCATTTGCAATAAAACATGCCTCTTTAACTTTTCGTTTCACATCATTGCGTTCAGTGCACAGTGCCCTTGCTATAATGGGTTCAAACATATGGCCAGTTGTTTTTTGGTGCTCAAAGAATATGGATCTGTTTTCATCGTTATTTATAGCTTTTCTGTACAAATAATGATGTTGAGCTGTTCTTGTTGTGATGTTGGCATGGGTCTCCCCATAGTATGCTGCTCTACATCCATTGGTTGGGCATGAAATTTTATAAACTGCTTGGGATATTTGATCAGAAGGTATTTTGTCTTTGGTATTGTTTATCATTCTGTTTGTGACTAAATTCCCTTAATCAAACTTTTTAATGACAAAAGAGGCACTCCTTTAAAGTCACAAAGTTTGTAATACAGATAGCCCGAATGTAATAGTAAAATAAATCTTTACAGTTGAAAAGAAAATTTTAAGTGACAGATTCTGTCTAAGATTGAATATCAGCAATAAGTTAAACTTAGTTCTATTTAGAAACAAAATATGGTGCAATGAAGTAGTAGATTAATTCTTAGCTGAAAAACCCAAAAAATCTTGTTTAATTAGCTCTTGCAACTGCCGATAAGAGTTATTTATTTAAAATAAAAATCATATGATCACCATTTCCTCTGATTACAAAATCTATTAAGACAGAGGCCAAAGTCTTCATATAGTAGTGCCACTCTGTGCAAGCCGGTGTAATCAATGAATGCAAAAAGGTTGTGCATAAAATCCCTTTCTCATGCCTACTCATCCAATATCCCCAGACTCGTTTCTAGCTTGTGGCTTTTTAGTCTGGGAACATTGGGCGAGTAAGCACTAGATAGAGATTTTATGCACAAACCTTCTTGCATCCATTGATTACTTTGGCTTGCACTGGGTGGAACTACTGTGTGAAGAGTTTTGCCTCTGTTTTAGTTATTTATTTAGAGAATTAAAAACTAAACTGTAGTAATATGGCTTTAGTAACAACCAAAAGTCTTATACGATAAAATTAAGATTTTAATCAAAATTCGTCAATGAATGTATAAATTCCAAAAGAAAAAGAATTGAAAAATATTAATAAAATAAAACAAAATTTAAATATTTATATAAAACAATCTTTATTTTTTCTTTATAAATTTAATTACATTTTTTTTATTTATAAAACACCTTCATTGTCATAATTTAAACAGGTTGGCTCCATTTACAAGAGAATATTACATATTTATTTAACATCAAATGAAATTTACTTAATTTTCAGTATTGATTGAACTATTTTAAAATGATGTTTTATTTCGAAGAATACATTAATTTCCTTCTCTCATAAATACACATTTGCAAATATGCATGTATGAATTAAGATGTTTAATGAAAAAATAAATATATATTGAGTATAATGTATTGGAAATATTAAAAAGCCCCATTTTAACATTAGGAAATTTGAATAGTCTACAAATAAATACCCAAGCAGTTGACAAACATAAATTAATAAATCAACACTAAAAAATCTACATTAAAAAACATCAATTAATAATTTAAGTTTGTTATTGGCAGTACATCATTTGCCTTTAGCTCAATCTTATCACAATTATCCATCAACCCAGAAAGCAGTCCAATCTTCCACAATAGATGCGTATAGAACATAACACTTTTTCAAGTAAGTCATATAGCACATGTTCCAATTTAGCTTCATATACACATTATTTTTAAATTTAACTTCATATATATTGTAAATTTATATTCGATCACACAATACTGAAACATGTCTTGGATCATGTGTTTTGATAATATGATAATGGTAATGTATGATCAAATAGAAGTTTTAAATCTCCATACAGTAGTGCCACCCAGTGCCAACCAGAGTAATCAATGGGTTCCAGAAGGCTTATGCATAAAATCCCTATCTAGTGCCTGCTCATCCAATATCCCTACTCATCCAATATCAAAGGCTCCTCACTGACGAAGCCACAAGCCAAAAACTAGGCAGGGGGGATATTGAATGAGTAGGTACTAGATAGGGATTTTATGAACAAGCCTTCTGGCTTCCATTGATTACTCTAGTTGGCACAGGGTGGCACTACTGTAGGGAGAGTTTTGCCTTGTTTAATAACAATTATGTGCTAGTATAAGAGATGGTGATCATGTGATGTTTAGTGGTTTAAGTTTTATATATATATATATATGTGTGTGTGTGTGTGAAGTTAAATTTACATATCTCTAAAAATAGTGAGTATATGAAGTTAAAATGTAACGTGCTATATGGCTTACTTCATAAGTGAATGTGGAAAGTTGATCTGATTTCTGGGCTGATAGATGGTTGTGATAGGATTGAGCTAAAGGTTAAACAAAACTTACAATGCTTTTATCGTACTGTACAATGATCGACACTCCTCCACAAGGTATTAAAAATGGATATAAACCAGTGGTGTAGTGAGATTCCAGATGCACTGATAAAACAAATAACAACAATTAATAATTTTAAATGTCCAGGTTTCCACCGGAAAAAAACAATGATTTATAACTATTACAATATGTTTATATTTCAGACTGATTATTGTATAATATTTGAATAAAGGTTTATATTGGGTTTTTTTTAAAAATCGACTATATTTGTTTATTAAAAACAGATTATAGACACAAATTAGCAAAATGTCTTTACAAGTTTAGTTTAATAAATGATTAATGATAAACGTAATATTAAAAATGTAGGAAGTCGAGGTTGTGAGTGGAGCAAGTATGGCGGTTGAAAATAAAGATGTGACAATTCGCCATAGATAAATACTCTTCATGTAATAAAGATATATATGAGAGCTGGTGACCTGGGCCAACTGATGAGTGCTGGTTCAGCACAAAATGTATTTTGGAGGGTCATTTGTCTTTTATCGTATCTTTATTTATATGAAGAATAAAAAAGAAAGAGGAAGTATGGAGATTATTAAAATAATCGATGTATATTCTACAGAGGATTATAAAAAGCAACCGATTTTGAAAAAATGTCAGAATTTTTTGTAACAGCAGTTGGTGATTTTAGAATTTGTAAACTAAGCTTAGCCATTTTGAATAAAGAATTGAAAATGAGTTCTAACAAATTAAAATTCAGTCAGGATACTAGTATTAATAGAAAAAAATGACATTGAAAAAAACTATGTTTATTTAATCAATTATTATAAAATAAAGCTACTAATAAAAATAATATAAAGAATGAAAATGATTTGAACATCATTTAAAGGTGTTGTGTTTGGTCTGGATTACAGACCCAATCAACAATAAATAATATAAAATAATACTGAAACAAGTATTACAATTAATATATTTATTATTATGTACAAATATTTACAATACAATATGTACAACACAATATATATAAGTGAATATTTACAAGTTGAATATTGTAGTTCAACGTAAACTCTGGGTTCTGCCTACCACTTCCAGCCACACCTGATGGCTTGCCTCACAGGTAAGGTCTATGACTTCCAGCTATACAAGACAGCTTGCCTCGAGCCGAGAGTGGTCTTAGCAGTGTCCGTCTCTGTGGGACTTGCTTAGCTGCATAGACTAAATAGTGTAGTGCTATCAATAGGAATACTTGCTGCTTTCTTTGGGAGAATGCAGAATCTATTTAGGTTAGACATGTCCTTCCTTGATCCTCACAAAAGGCTGACTATTTATACTCAGATCCCTGATCTTATTGAAAACCTTTGGATTCAGCAAGCATTGTTGCTCATTGCCCTGTAATAATCATTGGTTATGTTTTTATCTATACATCAGCCTATTGGCCTGTGGCAAACAATGCTTAATCTGATCAGATAAGGAGGCATCTGGAATAGTATACTTCTGAGAGAAAGGAGGACTATAACATCCCTCCCCTGGCTAAAATTTAGCCTAGAGAACAGTCATGCAGGTGATCTGGAGGATGACTAACACGCTTCTGTGCTGGTTCTGGTTTGCTGCCATCTTCGGTTTGTTGATTCTCCTTGCTTGTACTGCATGTCTCTGTAGCTTAATTCCTTGTGGTTGCATCAGCATAATATAATCTAAGTTGCTTTCAATGGTGATGATGTTGACATCCATCTGCCGTTTTGACTACAAGAGTGTGGAGTCCTTTCTGTTGAATCACGACTGTCCTCTATATATTCTGTATAGCACTTTAGTCTGCAAAGCTAGTGGTGGTGTGGCAATACTGGTGTTCCAATTTCTCATATTCATTTTTGTTATCAGCTTTTTGTTGACTTCTGTTTTTATCTCTTTATTCAGTGATAACTGAATTGGTGGTCCTAGATACTGACCTAGATCTTTTTTGACCACTTCAGGGTAATCAGTCTTTAATTTAGCTAATGTTGTGATCTGGTTCACCTTTGACAATGCAAAGCCCAGGTGACTGAACCAGTCATGGTCTAACAAGTTGCTGGGATCACCTGATGCCACTACCAGTGGTAGGTGTCTAGTTTTGTTAGGCATGGTTAACTCTCTACTGCCGTCTATATTACACTGCCTTGATGTTACCCAGTGTTCTTATCGCTCTCTGACAACTGCAACAATCAATCAATGCACTGACCAATAGAGTAACGCCTCTTATCTAGAAATATTTGTAATTAGCAAATATTTCTAGGAATTGTCGATCGCCATTACGTCAATGCACTAATTAAATTCCTCAGCTATCAGAGCGCGATCTAAAAACAGCCTTACGAATAAATTCTAGTTTTTCTGGAGTGCACAAAAATGTCTGCCATTTTTACAAACACTACACCTGTAATAATTATTGGCTATGTTGTTATCTATACATCAGCTTATTGGCCTGTGGCAAACAATGCTTAATCCGATCAGATAAGGAGGGATCTAGAATAGTCTGCTTCTTAGAGAAGGGAGGATAAGAAAAAGAAAAATGGTTTTATGCTTTTAAAAAAAATTTAATCACAAATGTTTTGTATTTTGCTCAGCGGTGTAACTATGGAGTTCTAAAGTAAGACAATTTGTGAGTCTACGAAGTCCAGGGGAAAGTTGAAAATCGATAGCAAGGCAATTAAAATATATTCGCACGAATTGCGGCTAGATACCGATTTTCAAATTAAAAGAGATATTGAATGCCAATTATTTTTAATAATGAGGAACAGTTATTTCGAGTTAACTCTGTTATAGTGTAATAAATAAAAATAAGCGTGCAAATTAAAAAGCATTTTGTGAAATGCATACAGTAAAGCACTATTTTACTTTTTTAGAACCTAAGAAAATTATCAATATGACAAACGCTGATATGCCAGGCAATTGCTCAAATCTTAGAAATAAGTAACCAGAACTTTTTTCGGAACAGCTTGTTAGACAATTCAAGTGAATTCTTTATTAAAAGACGATCTTACAAAAAAAAAATGACGATTAAGAATTTCTCAGACTTGTTAATTACTAAATACAGTTGTTTGGAAAGTAAAAGAAATTCATAGGCCAGCAGGCTTAAAGGTCTTGCAATGATAGGTGTTGAGCAGAAGGAAACATCTACCATGGACCTAAATGAACTAATCAGTGATTTTGCAATGGCAAAGGTTAAGAAGAAGGATTTTTAAAGTGAGTATCTTTATTAAATTACCTTATATGATATTGATAATATAAAAGAAATAATTAAAAATTTGTGAATACATGAATAATCAAAATTCCGAATTTTAAAATGTTGCCCTTTTGAATTTCTGCTTTGGGCCCAACTTTTCTAGTTTGATTTATTTTGTGAAAAGTAATTCGTGGATTTTGAATATTGACGTTTAGTAGAAGTGAATTAATGATTTAGAATTCATGAGATAATTTAAGAGTGGGTAATGATCTCACGTTTTTTTATCTGGTATGCTAAGAAGCAACTTTTACTTCTGCCAAAAATAAACTTTAAAATTAAGGAAAATAAAATAATAATTTGGAAAAACTATGGTTTTGAATTGATGACTTTTATTACTATTTTTAATTAGAGTAAAATGACTACTCTTCTCATTGCCATGATTACAAAATTTAAATATACATCAGTTAGATATAAATCATCTGTTGAAGTTCAAGAATTTTACAAATTAGCTAGAGTCTATATTTTTGAATTATTAATCAGTCATAATAGAATTATTGTTAAGTTCCAAAGTATTACTTTTGGTAAAGATGAAATTATTTTAAATAAACAATTTGTTGGAATAGATTATTTTCTACCAGTATTATAGTATTTGTTCTTTAACAGTAATACAAATTTTAAAATTGCTAAATGTTTGTGTCAACTGCACCAATTTTCTGTATCCAGCGGCACTCTATTGAGCTGGATTGCGAATATCAATAACACAAATATATAATAATTAATGAGGCAGCTCGGCAAGTAATTTTAAATAACGAGGATTTATTTACAGAATTATATATGAGTTAATCACTCTTAATATATACAAAATATGACTATTATACACATGCTATTATTATATATAAATAAGGGGCCCCCTAAGGCATAGAAAAATAATGATGAGATCAATACGACCTGTTGTATAGTATCTAGGCTTACTTTGGGACGTCTGGAGGTAAACCTCTCCGCAAGGCTAAGTGAAGGAAGGAGCTGACTGGAGCACCCAAGGAAATGGTACATCTACCTTTCAAGAGCTTCACTTAGCAAATTGTCATCTCAGTTCAATTCTAGATCTATTATTTCTCTCTCCTTGTTTTTCAAATAGCCTTCCTTGATTGGCCATCCACTGTCCACGTGGTGGTCATCTCTTTAGTTACTATTCGATCCCTGATTAGATAATGCCATGACTTTAGAATTGTCTATTTTAAGCAATGGCTTTGTTTACATTATCTTAATCCTTCTTGGTAAATTACTTTATAGTTTCTCGTTAATTAAACTATTTAATTAGTCTAATGCTTTATCAAATATTGTGAATGCCCTTGGCATTCACGTTTAGCGTTAATATGTTATTTATTACTTATAATACACAATTAGCAATCCGTTTAGTTTTACATTTATAATTATTAACTAGAATACATATTTTGTGTATACGTACATATATACACACATTTAGCAAAAACTTTATAACTATGATGATATTTTGGAATTATACTTTCAGTATAAATATATTTTCCTGGTAATGATGAAAAAATGATTAATACTATAGCAGTACTGGGAAATTTTACAAGTTTTAGACGAAAAATTTGGTAGATTTACTTACCTATTATTAATTTATAGATTAAGACACATTTGAAATATGCATACAAATCTAGAGAGAAAAATCCAATCACCGTAAGTGAAATGAGCTATTCTGTTACTATACACACGAAGAAAATGCAAACATTCTGTAATAAATATGTAATTCAGAAGACATTTATCAGGGGAAGCTTCGGATGACGCCAATTATCCACATAAATATACCAATACTTATATTAATATTGGTAAATTGATTGTTATGTTAAAGTGAAAATATTTAGTACTGGCATCGTTATTTTTATAGATCAGCCTACTGTAATGCAGCTTTATACAACGAAGGCAGGGTCAGAAACCTAATTTATTAATTAACCTTTATCTTGAAATTTACATAGAAATATTTAATGCGTATATAGACATATGAGAATAAGATAATTTATAAAAATAAAAAAAGACAAATGCAGTATCAAAATTATGATTAATAAATTAATCAAATCACTTTAACGCTGAAAATGTATAAAACATTTGAAGCTGAAAATGCTAAAACTAAAATCGACCACAAGAGTCTGACACTTTCCACTGTATTAAACCATATAGAGAAAATTTATGATCTGAATCATGTGCGTTGATTTACAAGTATTAATAGATTTGTTAATTTGCTTGAACAATTGATACCACTCATAGATACCGGTTTGTGAATGTTTTTTTAATGGATACATCCTGCAGAATAATTTGTGGATTTTTTCTTGTAGTTTGGCAATTGAATAATGAATGCTAACTTATCAATGACAAAGCTTTTATAAGTCCATAAATAATAGTAATAAAATTATAATATAATAAACAAACCCTTCAAAGAAAAAAAGTGTAATTGCTTGCATCGCCAAAACAATTAGACACAAACAGTTAAAGTCCAAGTTAGACAATTGGAGTAATAAGATTAGAAATATAAAAGTTTCTTGCAGATAAAGAAATGGTGTGCATTAAAAAGAACAAGGGTAACAGATTTGTGTTTAATGGAGAATAAAGAATATAAAGATAAGATGTTGATATAAACTGTAAAATTGAAATTTAAGTGGGTGGCAAATTTTAATAACAAAATTAATAGAGATAAATTTATTACATCAATATTGAGAGCTTACAAAGATAAAGGTATTAACCGGGTGGAATACTATAATATTTGTCCTTCGGCTACTATCCCTCCTAGAATGTTTGCCAATGCTAAATTGCATAAGTCGGGAGTGCCATTGAGGCTTATGCTGAACTTCGGTGGAATTCATTATTTTAATACGGCAAAATTAGTGAATCTATGGTTGGTTGACACTATGGTTTTGTAACTACACAATCAGATCATCATTCAAATTCATTGTAAAAATTAATTAAAATCGAAATAGAACTGGATTTTTAGACTGCAGCATTAGATGTAGCCGAATTATATGGATCTATAAACATGGATCTATAAACAGAAAGCTTTCTATAGACATAATTAATAAAGAACTTAGGGAGAAAAAATGTCCTAAAGCAGGAATGAACTTTATATTAGATTTCCTATCATGGCTGGATGAAACCTTACTATGAAAGATGGTTGGCCTATGGGTCTTCCATTAAGTGGCATAGTTTCAAGTATATTTCTTAATTACTTTGAACAACAAATTCTGCCCAAATGCTGTGCTGGAATCCCTAAATTAATATATTCTAGAGACGTTTATGACATGTTTGTAGCAGCAAGATGATACATAATCTTGAACATATTAAGAGATATGCAGGCACTTACAAAATTAGTTATAAATGATTCATGAGAAAATGAACAACAGGAGGTAAAATATTTGGACCTTCTGATATAAAGAGATGCAGGATGTATCAACTATCGGATGTTAATCAAACCATTAGAAATAAGGATTCACACACCTCATATCGAATGCACCTAAGGCATACAAACTAGCAGGACTTACAGCGTTTTTGTTTAGAAATCATCAGATATGCAAATTCGAAGCTGACAGAAAAACCAACATTGCTGATGACATTAAAGATTTGATAAATATGTATTACAATCACAGTACAATAACTAAGAGAATTGAGCAGTTCAACAAAAGATTAACAACCTACCAGATTGAAAAAAACAAACCACATCTAACACTACCATATATTCCTAAAGTAACTAATTATATTGTTAAAAACTTCTCTAAAAAGTTTAAAGTAGATTTTTGAACCACACCTGACACAAATAGACTGATTAATAATGCCATGGATAAACTTGATCTAGGACAAAGCCTTCAAGTTGTATACAAAATAACTTTCCACAAGCAGGTTGTGGTGCCACATACTACAGTGAAATTTGAACTACTATCAATGCTAGAGTGGCTCAACACACATATGTATACAAAAGAGCACAGAATAAAAATGAAGGCAATTCAGTGTTCTTGGATCACAAATATAAAAGTCTAGTCACAGGTTCAAATCCAACAATGCCAAGATTGTGTGATCTGAGAGAAATGATACTAAAAGCAAAATAAAAGCATATTTCATTGTGAACCACCCAAATACCATCAATAGATGAGATACATAATTTTGCAATTTCAAAAAAAAATGGTCACATTAAATGATTTGCATATAAAATAACTGCACTGTATCTCTGATGATAAAGGCTATGAATATGAGAGTCAACATACACCAAAAGCCCTAAGCCAAATATTATTATTTATTATTTTAATTAATAACTTCACCAATTTGTATTAAAGTGCAATGTAATCATTAACAAGATTATGCAGACCAGATAACTACCTGTGGCAGTTTCCAGCTTGCAACCTTTGTGCTGAGCTCCAAGAAACCACTGTTATTAGAAGAAAGAGGTGTGTGGATGACAGCCCTTGGCCTGGTTGCTTAAGGTAAGTGATTTATATTCAGGTTTATCAGATGAATGAAAAAAAATTTGGATTTTCTGCTAATAGCAAGAGACTTTTAAACATCATTACTGACAGCAACATGGCTGACAGCAGTTCATCATATTCCATTGATAACTCCTTAGAAAACTTCCCACAACTTGGAAAAACCATGTTAGATAACAAATCAAATATTTCAAAAATTCATAATAGTAACAGAAGTGAAATCAATTTTTGTAACACAGAAACTTCCAAAACACCTTCAATCATAATTCTAAATATATTGCATATTCCCTTTTGCCACTAGACATTGGAAATAATGTTCACATCATTGAAAAAATGGGGGAACAAAACTAACACCAACCCAAAGAAAAAGATTTAGGGGTAAACTCTTCATCAAAAGATCTCAAATTAGTGTTAACCACTTCCATGAAGGCACCCCAAAAGGCAATAAATCTATGAATTCTAATTCCTACTCTAATGCTTTAATGTCCAACATATATTCTTCCATCACTAAATTTTCAAAAACTGATAATCCCCACAATACAATCATAAACATCATGGAAATTGAAGAAGAAACCACACTGGAATACAATCATAAACATCATGGAAATTGAAGAAGAAACCACACTGGAAATATCCCAAGACCATCACAAAAACAAATTTACCACACAAAATTTTAATAAACAACAATATAAAGATTTGAACCTAAGATTTAACCAAACAATTCCCACTGTCCTATATAAATCTTTATCAATTACAACAGTGATAAAACTGTCATAATCACTGCCACCAACAGTAAATGTGATCTCTTCAAGTTCCCTTTGCTCCCTAATCAAAGACAAAAAACTGGGGAGGGGGGGAATCAGTAGAATATTATCACACCCCAGTGACCATACATTATCATTGAATTTGTGAATTGACCAAGCAGTAACAATTTCATTAGTTTAGTGAAAATGTTGGGAGACTGATTTTATCTGCTTCATTTACTATAATAAATGGAAAAATTAAAAACTGCATCTTAGATTTTAATAGAAATCACCTGCAGAACATTCTTGTCCCATTTGGAATGATAACAAGATTTAACTATCTACCTGAGGAGAGACCAGGAGACCAAATTCTATCTAACTCAGACAGGTTCAACATAACATTGAAAAAGGTGATTTGGCCCTTTAGACATACCAACTGTGGTACTGTGCAAGGGCTCTTAAATGATCATCTTCCTTTATTGTGTCAGACCCCAGTGTTTTTATTACATGAGCGAACTCACTTCATCAGATATTGTTCAGCCAGAACTTGTTCCTTCTATGGCCTAAAGAAAAATTGTGTTCATGGGTGCAATAAAGGTACTGAGAATACCCCAATGATCAGCTCTAATTACTTGAAAGCAATCAATGTGGACAATTATACAGCTTATCAATGATAAAGGTAGTGTCCATGAAAATGTAGTTCCAACAAACAAACTCACAAAAAATATATATAGTTGATTCATTAAGAAACACTACAATGAAACAACTCCACTAACAACCTCTGGCCAAGGGGAAAAAATAAAACTCCTTATGAAAACAAAAACCACCCATAAGCTCATCACTATGCAACCAATCCTTTCTAGTCAACAATAAATCTTGTTTTGAAGACTCCAGGGAGAAATATGATGGCACACAGACAGCACACTTACAGGAGACAAAACACCCAATTTTGAAGATAACAGTGAAGTACTATCCTGCTACTCTGCAGACAGTGAAAAAGCTGTGCTCCATAGCCAAAACACTTTGATGGACAATCCAAAGCCAACTGAAATTACAAAAAATAGACATAGAAATCAGGACCATACCAAAGAAAATAACCTACAAGATGAAAGTATTTCCAGAAGTGCTCCTGCTATTCTCGGAAGTGGCATTCCATCCACAAGTGACACCAAAGATGACACATCTAGCAATTCTTCAACTCCTAATTCAAAATGATCCCAACCCAGGCGCTCTCTAATGTAATGAGGACAGATGTTCGTTACATTGTTTTTTTTTATTTAATAAACATGAAAGTAAATTAAAAAGTTCGCATTAAAAAATTTTCTTTAAGAATTAAAAATTGAAATTAAATATCATCTTAAACTCGTATATGTTAAATCACACAGATAATGAAAAATTATTAAAATAAAACTTTATTAAAGAAAAAGTATTTTAAAACTAAATTTTAAAAAGATTTGGAGATAAAATTATATCTTTAAATTTATCTTTAAATATATTTTTGATTTGGAAAACAGGTTAATTAATCAGAAATGGAAATGATTGTTAATTAGTTAAATGTAAACCAGCCTTGGGCATTTAAATGTAAAAACATCGGTCAGATAGGAAAACAATAGAAACTGTTAGCAAATAAGAAATCCCAGGACCATCGCATCGGTGACGTAATGTAAATTCAATCCTTCACATTAATATAAAAAGGACAAGTTTGGAAATTATTAGTTAGTTATTGATTATTACGATGTGACTATATGGATTAGTACGGAGTTGGAGGTGAAGGAGTTGACAGATGCACTGTCAATTCTTTCAGCTGTTAAAGAAAGAAGAAATGAACTATCGTTTTCTACATTGAGGACCAACTAAATTCAAAAACCTCCAAACGAATAAATAAAACATCAGCTAAATGTATACCAATATCTTCAGGACGGCGTGGGAATTCCTGTTCAAACTTACAAACGACAGATAAAGATGAACTGTTTAAAACCGTAAGAACTTTACAATTAATGAACATTAAGTTAAAAACTTTCGTATTTAAAATAATTGCATTAGTTTCCTATCTGACTAAAGAAGTTAAAATGTTATTTGATGTATTTTTTATTTATTTGTTTAAAATCATTTCCATTTATTTAATTTTGTTCTTTAAGTTTATTTATGATTTCTGTTTTCCGATAAGTTAAATTATATAAATGTTAAACTTAAGTCGGGCATGAATGGCTGTATAGATTTGTAAAGTTATATTAGGGGAGGGTAATCTTAGGTTATTTGTTTCGTTGTTAAATTGGATCAATGGATTGGATATATTGGTGTAGTTAGTAGATGTAGTCGGAGATTCGCTACTGGCAGAATAGCCTCATACGCCGCACTCTCCTGTTTTGCCTATGGAAGGAATTATAAGATGCAGAGTGCAGTTCCTTTCTATGGAGTTTTTTTTTATTGCTCTTCTTGTCTGATAGATGTCATATTCCTATCTGATGAGGGTCAATGCCTTTTCTTAATCTTTTTGGTGCTGTCGTATTCCGTATTACATTGAATACATCGATGTATCAGATGAATTGATGCCAGTTTGACTGCGAATTTTAGCCTAAGGTTAAATAGGGATAGAATATTTTATTTTCAAATGCAAATCTATGTGGTCTATTCATACTTGACCCTAAATAAAAATGCATTAAATTTAAGTTGTTTATAGACGCTTGCATGGATTGGTTATCGGTTAAGTATGTTTTGGGTTTTCATATTTGATCAAAATATATAGACATCTGATAAATAATGATACCTTACGGTGAGTATCTAAAATGTATTTATTCGGATGTCTTTTAAGTTATTGGTGACAATGCAAGTATCTTATGGTGAATACTATTGGGTTACATATAAATTTCCCTCCGCAATTTGTCAGTAATCAATAATTTTGTATTTTGATCGTTTATGTTTACTTTGGAATGTTTTTAACCGTGTAATCTATGTAACCGATCTATAGCAACATATTAAAACAAGCATCGATGTATCAGATGAATTGATGCCAGTTTGACTGCGAATTTTAGCCTAAGGTTAAATAGGGATAGAATATTTTATTTTCAAATGCAAATCTATGTGGTCTATTCATACTTGACCCTAAATAAAAATGCATTAAATTTAAGTTGTTTATAGACGCTTGCATGGATTGGTTATCGGTTAAGTATGTTTTGGGTTTTCATATTTGATCAAAATATATAGACATCTGATAAATAATGATACCTTACGGTGAGTATCTAAAATGTATTTATTCGGATGTCTTTTAAGTTATTGGTGACAATGCAAGTATCTTATGGTGAATACTATTGGGTTACATATAAATTTCCCTCCACAATTTGTCAGTAATCAATAATTTTGTATTTTGATCGTTTATGTTTACTTTGGAATGTTTTTAACCGTGTAATCTATGTAACCGATCTATAGCAACATATTAAAACAAGCTTTTATAATCCCATCTGTGCGAACTTAATTAAAATGTAAACTTATAATATACTAGAAATTAAAAATGTAAATTAAAATCTAAGGTAAAGTTAAAAATAATGTTAAATGTTAAAATGTAAAACTAATTTAAAATAATTTTAAATCTTATATATATGTGCATAAATAAATGTTTGTATGTTAATTACTGGCAGTGGCTTATTTTATTCCTCTTATATATATATTCTTAGATTATCTTATTAAATCTCTGCTATTCCACTGAGCTAGTGACATGGGCTAACGACCGGAATCAAAATTTAAAAAAAAAAAAATTTTTTTTTTTTGACTTACGTATCTGCCTACTTTATAAATTTTTCTAGGTTCAAATGCCTAGATGGTGCCCATACTGCAGATTGTGTTAAGTCCCCCTTCTCCGGATCATTACAACTGGTGAACCAACTCAGGCCGATCTTTAATAAACCACAAATACCCTGGGCAAATTTTGTCAAAATGAAATATTTGTATCTGTTTACATATAGTCGTATACTTTAAATCTTATAAAAGCTCTGCCAGTAAAAGAAATTGCGCATATATATTAAACACAAGAAAGTGAAAAAAATTTTAAAAACTAATTTTTGTTAAAAAAAAAAAAAGTCAAAGGGTTGCAATAGATATGTTTTTTTTTTGTTGATACATATTATGCTTTAACGTGTATAGGCGCGCACAGCCACGTAAGTTTATGATAGAAATGTGGTGCCTTGCGGTGAGTACCATTGGGAATTTGCTTCAGTGTAGTCCTATTTTGGCATTTTAGTCAGTCATGAATAGATTGGTGGTATTTATAATTGTGCTGCAAGTGTACACGTATAAATCCATTGTCTTTCAAAACGTATTTAGTTCAGTGCAACCTTCTTAGGTAAATAATTTAAATAACTTGCTTGTCATGCCGTGTGGAAAAATAAAATGTATAAGAAAAAATAATAGAACTCTTGTGGAGAGGAGGTGAATGTAAATGGTCCTTGGGAAAGCGATAGTCAACATTTTTTTTTTGTATATAGTCTTTATACTAACCAAATGTTTTGTAAATTTTGTTAATCGTGTACCGTAATTACTAACCCTAAGTAAAAATTTTTTTTTTTGATCATTTTTTTTTAAGCAACTTTACTGATATGTAACGAGCACAGACGTTCATTATGTTGTTGTTTTTTTTTATTTATTAAACATGAAAGTAAATTAAAAAGTTCGCATTTAAAAATTTTCTTTAAGAATTAAAAATTGAAATTAAATATCATCTTAAACTCGTATATGTTAAATCGCACAGATAATGAAAAATTATTAAAATAAAACTTTATTAAAGAAAAAGTATTTTAAAACTAAATTTTAAAAAGATTTGGAGATAAAATTATATCTTTAAATTTATCTTTAAATATATTTTTGATTTGGAAAACAGGTTAATTAATCAGAAATGGAAATGATTGTTAATTAGTTAAATGTAAACCAGCCTTGGGCATTTAAATGTAAAAACATCGGTCAGATAGGAAAACAATAGAAACTGTTAGCAAATAAGAAGAAATCCCTATGGAATCGGACCGCAGCGAAAGGACCATCGCATCGGTGACGTAATGTAAATTCAATCCTTCACATTAATATAAAAAGGACAAGTTTGGAAATTATTAGTTAGTTATTGATTATTACGATGTGACTATATGGATTAGTACGGAGTTGGAGGTGAAGGAGTTGACAGACGCACTGTCAATTCTTTCAGCTGTTAAAGAAAGGAGAAATGAACTATCGTTTTCTACATTGAGGACCAACTAAATTCAAAAACCTCTGAATGAATAAATAAAACATCGGCTAAATGTATACCAATATCTTCAGGATGGCATGGGAATTCCCGTTCAAACTTACAAACGACAGATAAAGATGAACTGTTTAAAACCGTAAGAACTTTACAATTAATGAACATTAAGTTAAAAACTTTCATATTTAAAATAATTGCATTAGTTTCCTATCTGACTAAAGTAGTTAAAATGTTATTTGATGTATTTTTTATTTATTTGTTTAAAATCATTTCCATTTATTTAATTTTGTTCTTTAAGTTTATTTATGATTTCTGTTTTCCAATAAGTTAAATTATATAAATGTTAAACTTAAGTCGGGCGTGAATGGCTGTATAGATTTGTAAAGTTATAATAGGGGAGGGTAATCTTAGGTTATTTGTTTTGTTGTTAAATTGGGTCAATGGATTGGATATATTGGTGTAGTTAGTAGATGTAGTCGGAGATTCGCTACTGGCAGAATCGCCTCATACGCCGCACTCTCCCGTTTTGCCTATGGAAGGAATTATAAGATGCAGAGCGCAGTTCCTTTCTATGGAGTTTTTTTTTATTGCTCTTCTTGTCTGATAGATGTCATATTCCTATCTGATGAGAGTCAATGCCTTCTCTTAATCTTTTTGGTGCTGTTGTATTCCGTATTACATTGAATACATCGATGTATCAGATGAATTGATGCCAGTTTGACTGCGAATTTTAGCCTAAGGTTAAATAGGGATAGAATATTTTATTTTCAAATGCAAATCTATGTGGTCTATTCATACTTGACCCTAAATAAAAATGCATTAAATTTAAGTTGTTTATAGACGCTTGCATGGATTGGTTATCGGTTAAGTATGTTTTGGGTTTTCATATTTGATCAAAATATATAGACATCCGATAAATAATGATACCTTACGGTGAGTATCTAAAATGTATTTATTCGGATGTCTTTTAAGTTATTGGTGACAATGCAAGTATCTTATGGTGAATACTATTGGGTTACATATAAATTTCCCTCCGCAATTTGTCAGTAATCAATAATTTTGTATTTTGATCGTTTATGTTTACTTTGGAATGTTTTTAACCGTGTAATCTATGTAACCGATCTATAGCAACATATTAAAACAAACTTTTATAATCCCATCTGTGCGAACTTAATTAAAATGTAAACTTATAATATACTAGAAATTAAAAATGTAAATTAAAATCTAAGGTAAAGTTAAAAATAATGTTAAATGTTAAAATGTAAAACTAATTTAAAATAATTTTAAATCTTATATATATGTGCATAAATAAATGTTTGTATGTTAATTACTGGCAGTGGCTTATTTTATTCCTCTTATATATATATTCTTAGATTATCTTATTAAATCTCTGCTATTCCACTGAGCTAGTGACATGGGCTAACGACCGGAATCAAAATTTAAAAAAAAAAAAAAATTTTTTTTTTGACTTACGTATCTGCCTACTTTATAAATTTTTCTAGGTTCAAATGCCTAGATGGCGCCCGTACTGCAGATTACGTGAAGTCACCTTCTCCGGATCGTTACACTAAGTAGAACAAGAGAAAATCCCTTTCAAACCACAAGTATAGTTTCAAAGAAAATGTGAATCCTCATGGCCAACAGACACCAAAAGATAACCAAATTACTGACAGTGGTAAGGAGTGAGAACCTCATCCAATAATAACAGACAAAAGGTTAAAGTCATCTGATACACAAAATAAGTTACACATTCCTCGAAACAACTTTAAGAAACCAACATTTACCCTGATTCTTCACACATCACACTGACTTCAACTATCCCAATGACTGTCTTTGGAATAACAGCCCAAGAGGTACTACTTTGAACCCTTCTATTGTCCAGGGAAAGCAATCCCATGAACTTTCACTTGACTCATTGTTTCTCTTAAAAACCCTACCCCCTGACATTTATACTACGATTTGCTACTTTATTATGACATTATTGCCACTGCTTAATTTTAGAGAAATCAATCTAAATACTTCATAATAATTCAACCCTATGCACACCCTGAGTTTTAAATAAAGTGTATTTCAAAAACAAGATTATGCAGACTATCAGTTGCTGTTGGAATATGTAAATCATAGCATTTATTATGCTTCCACACAATTTATTATACTCATATTTCATTTCACCTTCATTAAACTTACACATAAATCTTAGCACAAGTGCTTATGCAAGATTCCATTTATGCATAATTATTTTTCATTAGCATAATTGATATGATTGACTTATGTAGATTTTCTATAGTAGCTTAATAATAATAATGAAATAATTTATTCATATAAATCTGCACATATTTGCATAGTAAAATAATAATTTTTATGTACATTCATATGTACAAATTACACATGCACAAGATAGTTCACTCCCTCCCTCCCCCCATCCGACTCTAGAAGTACTGTTCTAGAAATAATGCTCTTACTCACATACATAATTCTGAAACTAACATTTCCTCAGAAAAAAAGTATTTTTCCTTCTTCTCAAGAAGTTATAATCCATTTTTCTGATTGGAGCTCGTTTGATGTACCAAGATCTTCAGTTGG
This sequence comes from Epiperipatus broadwayi, assembly GCA_028023455.1. Classification (NCBI taxonomy): domain Eukaryota; kingdom Metazoa; phylum Onychophora; class Udeonychophora; order Euonychophora; family Peripatidae; genus Epiperipatus; species Epiperipatus broadwayi. The sequence goes on along the minus strand of JAQFVV010000162.1, from coordinate 22,205 downwards.
TTTAATAGATTGATCCCTTATTGACTCATTTGTTACAGCTTGATCTATATACACACTTTTCTCCTTCTGTTCAATAAAATTTTCATTATAACAGTTGATTTAACATTAATACTATCTGCAGTTGGTGTCTCACTTTCATTATGCCATTAGTGGTATATACTTTTTAAATACTTTTTCCATTATGTATTTGTATGAATTCAATTTACTGAGATAAGATTATCATATTAGTTCTGGTAACCATTTATTTTTAAAAATATCCTATCCAAATTCCCTGACTTTAAATTTTTTTATAAACCATTGAGTATTTTAAATTTTCCATTTGTAATTGGTAATAATTTAGAAAGATGGGTAAGAAATTTTCTGCACATTAATAATTCATATGATGTTTTATTAGTAGTTTTACATAGAGAAATGTGCTGGAGAAACATTGCATCCAATACTGCTTCCTTGATATCCTGTGGCTGGTTGTTTTTCAATGTAGATTTTAATTGTTCAACTGCCTTTTCTACAAGATCATTAACCTTGGGATGATATTGTAAGGTAAGTACATGGCATATTCTCTCGTCAGTTAGGTAATCCTTAAATAGCTGAAATGCAAAGTTGGTCCTTCTGTTACAATAGTCTCAGAAAACCATGATTTACAAAGATCTCTATCAATTAATGGTACTCTCAGCACTAGTGTTTTTGACAATTTTATATTCCATCCAACCATATATATAACTCTAGTACATGGCATATTTCCTTAACAGTTAGATAACCATAACTTATAAGAATCTGTAGTAGCTAATGGTATTCTCAGCGCTAATGTTTTTAACAATTTTATATTCCATCCACAATAAATAATTCTAAAATATATAATCATTTATTGCTCCAGCATGGCCCAAATGTAAGCATTTCCATAAATGAGTTGGTGGTTTAGATCTTGACTCCAACTTTTTAGGAAGAAAACTAATAGTTGATTCTACTTTTGTTCCATTTCTTGGCTCAGCTTTAGCCACCAGATATATGACCTAGTCAAAGCTTTCATGTGGTCAACTCCTGGATTACTTTCATGAAGTAAGGTGTGCACATGCTTTGATGTAAGTTGATCTTTAGCTTTCTGAAAGGCAATATCTTGTACTTTAGACCATGTACAACATTGTCCCTTTTTTTAGTAATTAATATAATAGTGATAATACATGAGAGTTCCCTTAAGGAAGTTCTCAAAGGTATCTAATAGACTTAAAAATGCCTGCATTTCCTTTATATTCCTTGGTTGCTTAGCATTATTATTTCTTTTACCTTAGGTTCCAATTGTACTCTCATGAGAATGTTTATGCATATTCCCACAAGGATAGAAGCCATTTCTCCCTAGTAATGGGATAAAATTTTATTGATAACATACGGTGGTAAAAATTTAACATTAGAATTTAATTTCATAAGTACAGTTGTTTTTCCACACATATCCATTTTACTTTCATTTATATCTATAGTGATAACATTCGTTTTTGTGAGTGCCATTTTCTTCTTATACCTATTACCAATTTTCACTTGGTCTTTATAAGATAATAATATAAGGCCCAGTCCACTGTCTAATTTCATGGTGACTTTCCACTCAAATATTTTATCATCTCTTGGAATATGATCATTATTCACATCGTTTAATTTCTTAACAATATTTTTACTTCTTACTCTTCCCCCACATTTATAGCCAGAATTAATTTGTGTTAACATTTCTGTCTTTATTGCAGCTAGCAGCAGCTAAATGTTCTATTGTTTTGCAAATATAACAGTTTTTACTTCTAAATCAGCAATTTTTCTTGAATTGACCATTTTTCCCACAGCAAGTACATGTTAAAACATTTTTGCACTTTTGCAATTTCTATCATTATATTATTTTTTACTATGACTGGGTATTTATCCATTTGTTTAGTGTGCAGAAGTTCCGAAGCATAATCTAATATAGTCTCTTACATCATGCATTATTTTTATTGCTTATTTATAATTAAGGTTTGGTTCACTTAATAATACTTTTCATCATCTCTCCTTCTATATAATAGTTGCTCTAATGAACTATCATTAGCCCTCGGCCATAATCCAATCTTTCTCTAATTTCCTCAGTGCTGATATTTTTACAAGATATATTGCTTTCTATTCCTCATTACAAATTATGCCACTCATTTAGTTATTGCAGGTGTGTAATAAATATTCAGTTTTTTCTTCAACACTTGATACAAAACTTCTTCGGGTTCTATTCTTCAGGGAAGTCCTGGGATTGCAGAATTGATTTGCTAATTTTAATACATATTTTTTGTGAACCACATAAGTGTAGACTTTTTATTTTATCATCGTTCCCAAATATTGTTCTTTAGTGAAGCCATTTTTCTGATATTTATATTAACTGCACTAATCTGCTATTATCCTACAAAGGCTCTAAGAACTATTAACTTGTGCCATCTTAAAATTCTTTGCACAGTTTTTTCTTAAGCTATCGACTGTTTCCATGTTGATATGAACTTTTCTCCTGTTGACTGCAACGATTCTAGTAAGTCCAGAGGGCATAAATTGACTAACAATTATGCAGCATCTGTTATTTTCAAAAGCAAATCAAATACAACTTCATTGGAACAAAATAAATTTATTTAATATCAGTAACAAAATAGGAAAACAATAACTAGTAGAAAACAATTGGAAATTTCATTAGAAATCTCTATAGTTTAGCTTCTGCCTGAGTGTGTCAATTTACTGTATATTCAATATTATATCTTATTAGCAAGTAAATAATCACTCGTTGAATTTTATTTTCCTTTTACCGGACAGACATGTATCTTTGGGATTCATTGGAGCCTTACAAATTTTATGAATCCATTATAGATGTAAATCTAAATTATCATAACCCCATCGATAGAACAACTTATTTATCTATTTATTAGTTATATTTTGGCTCCCTAAGTATAGCATTTATTTATTATATTTTGGATTGCCCAATTATGTGGGGCATAATGGAGAAAGCTACTTGGTTTATATTTTCCACTACATTATGGTTGTTTAAATTGTAATGCATTTATTGAAGAATCAGCTTTACTTATCATTAAATTTGGTTACCTAAATTTATAGGACATATTATTGATAATTAGTTTATTAATAATTGAAAGTTTGCTAATCTTTCACATGCGCGATTGTCTCTCAGACAGCCAATCAGACTTTAAACAGCTGTCTTCAGAACGTGACAGAGATTTTGATAACATAATGAATGATAAGTGTATATGTTTATATATTCAAGCTTTCAGGCCAAGATGCTTAAGACTGTTTTATATATATATAAAGTTAAGTTGAGAAAAGGTTGGTATCATCCTTTTCTTATCAAAATCTCTGTCATATATCGAGGCCTGATCGTTCTGAAGACAGCTGTTTTTAAATCTGATTGGCAGTCTAAGAGACAATCGCGTGCATGTGAAAGATTAGCAAACTTTCAATTATTAGCAACTTATTAACAACATGCGATTTAGACAAATATTATTATATTTATTATTGTTGATCAGAAATATGCATCCATTACATTTGTTAGGAATATCTGAATCATACTTGCATCATTACATTTCCTCACAGTTCACTATACTTCCTTTCACCTTCCTTGCACATTTTGCACCTTCATTACAAATCCTAGCAGAGGTTTTTATACAAGTGTTCATTTTTGCATAATTGTTCCTCATTTGCATAATTAATATGGCTGGAATATGCAAATTTTCTAGAGTAGCTTAATAGTAGTAAGTGATAATTTATTCACGTACTATTTGCACATATTTATATAGTAAAATAATAATTTTTATTTATACACATATATTACACACGCACAGACTGTCCAACAAAATGATTTACAGATGTTCTTAATGTCTTAAATGTAACGTATAGAACCTTTGGTTTATTAATTTAGAGTTCAAAAAACTCAAGTTCATTATAAGATAGTGATGGAAAAAATCCTCAGAAACTTTTAGCTTGGATAGTTATGAACTTAAGAATGTAAATCATATTAAATACTTTGGTAGTTTTACCAGAAGAAAAGAGGATTTGGACGTCATGGTAAAACTCTAATTTCAATATGCTATTGCTGCTTTTAATAAGTTTAAAAGTAGAATATTTCATCATAAGGAAATAACTATTACAATTCTGAATGTGGACCTGTTATTTTAGTAAATTTAATGTATGAATGTGAAACTTACACACCCTATCTGCATTTAAATTAATAAAAATATATGACGTATTACATGTCTTACATTAAATGGCAAAAAGAAAGATGTAAGAGTTTGCTAATAAAAGTTTTATTTAAGAAATCTCACAATTTTTTTTAAAATACAATGGCAAGATCATAAATCTAATCAATATGTTTATCAACTTGTTGGATGCGATGCAAAAGAGACCATTGCTGTTAAGTTATAAAACGAATAAACAATGCAAAACTTCTATATAAGATATTTTATAATGAATTTGAGCAAATTTTCTTGGCAGAAATAGTCTATGTCATAACGATTACCTCAAAGACATTTTGAAGAAATGCAATGTTGATTGATTCAATTAGAAATATGTTGTAGAGAATAGAATACATTAGAGAACTATGATTAGACATTCTGAAGAAATGCAATGTTGATTGATTCAATTAGAAATATGTGGCAGAGAATAGAATACATTAGAGAACTATAATTAGACATGGTGTTGAAGTATTTCAGAGGAAGAATTCTGTTGAAAAAAATTTGAAGCCAACAACATAAAATATTAAGTAAAAAGAAACATGGTATACCATGTCTATATATGAACCATATTTGTGATTCATATATTGGTTTGTATAGTCAGTGCAAAACTCATTTCTAGAGCACTTTTTCTCTCCTCTTTTTCCCCTTTTTTTCTTTTTTTTTTTTTTTGGAATTAAAACGCTCATTTAACAATGGTTATTAATTATTTTATTTTATTATTCATCAGAACCCAAATGTTAATGCCCTATGTGGTTTATAGCAGCGATAGGGTAGATAACTCTGGAGCTCAAAGACAAGGGATAGTAGCTGCATCTCTATTATTTCTGGATCTCAAATCCAGAAATTTAATATTGATTAATTAAAAAGCAATGATATGGCAAATCATTTGTCCTGAAAATTATTGGAAATTTGAGTGGTTGGTTTTTACAGGTATCTATTAGTGTCCGTTTAATATAATGCGGGTTTGATTTATATTATAGAGGATTAATTTAAATTGATGTTTATGGTGTTACATGTAATTGTTTTCAACTCTACTTAAAGTAATTTTACTGTAACAATTAAATGATTAATATTGTAAGATTATTTTGAGATTACTTCATGCTTTAAAAAACCAGGCTTTGTAATCGGATGAGTCTTGAGGTTTTACAAAAGCGATAAATATACGAAAAGGACTTTGTAAATAGTATTGAAATAATAGCAGTAACCAGATGATGAATGAGGGTTGTTGCCATAAAACAATTATCAAATGAAAATTGGTTATTTTAACGCTATATCATAGTTAATAAATATATATATATATATAGATGTACTTTTTGTTTACTTGACAATGTACGATATTGTCTTTTAACTTTTTCAACAAAACACTTTGAAATACTTTAACACCCTATCTAATCGCAGCATTTCAATCTATTTTAAATCTCTCGCATATCTTCCCATTGGAAAGAATTAACATTGTGCTTTGTAGACTATCTTTTGGAATAATTATTATAATGTAGACAGAATCTACTTTTCCCATGAAAATCTTACTCAATTTCGCTATAAAACAGTCTTTAGGAAGTCATGTCCAATCCAAGCGAAGGTATATTACAATAATGGACTCAATCGTATCATATCAGCAAAGTGAAAAATATATTAATTGGTTTTATGATTTTGCCAGTATATTTTCAAAATGAGCATCCTTAAATGAAACTTCACTAATGCCTCTATATTATATCGATAGAGTGTCCAAGTTTCGCTTTCATACAATAAATTAAGTAAAATAATAGTTTTATATACAGCTAATTTAGTTCACTTTTCCATTTATAAAACTACCAAGATATTTAAACGGATTTACATTTTCAAGTTGATAACTATTCAAGATAAAAGTCAGCAATAACTTTTTTATCACTAATTGACAAAGAACTTGAAATTTTTTAATATTAATTAATTAAACCATAATCTTTATATGTTGCATTCAAACATTAAGAACATTCTGGTAATCATATTTTGAAGTGATAAAAATAGCGCAATCATCAGCATATTTGTAAATGCAAATCGATTAAAATTCTGACATCAAATCTGCACCCTATTTTCATTCCTGTTTGATTAAGTCATCAATAAAAATTCCAACTACTAATGACATAAAAATTGAAGACAGTGCTGGACCAAGTATACATCCTTGTTGAACACTAATTTTCATTTCAAATGTCCCAGATTTTTCACTGCAGTAATAACACTTCCCTTCATTCCGTCAATATAAATAAATTTTGATGGACAACCAACTAATGTCAATAAATCCCACAGACTTAAATGCAATGACCAAATTATTAAACGTAATACATAAATTACATCTAGTTTTTGATACTTTTCTTGCATTGCCTGGCAACAAAAACCATGTGTGTATTGTTTGTTGATTCTTTCAAATCATATTGTCTCTGGCACCTATTCTTTTATAATTGGAAGCAGCATATTCAACAAAATTCATGGAAATATCTTTGCTGTAGTAGTTAATAATAATATTCCATTAGGCAACTTTATTTATACCCTTTGTTTTTAAACATTATAATAAAAAATATCCTCATAATCAGTGGCATAACTTTATGATTTTAGATATTTCCAATAAATCTAATCAAACTTTAATAGTTAAAATTATTTTCATCCTCTTCAGAAATCAATAAATACCTCTCCTGAACCTATTTTTCATAGCTATAGACACTTAAATTATTACTATTTTTTTCTTAATATGATCAATAAAAGTGCTTTCTAAAAAGCTAGTAATTTCTCTTTTGGTAATTTTAATGTCACTTTCAATATTGTCATATATGCTAAAACATTTCAATTAATTTTATTTCTCCTTGAAACCTATTTTCATTTAAACAGATTCAGAGTCGCTCTTCCGATCTATCATTTATATTTCTAAATTAAGTAATATCTCTCTCCAGGTATTTCTTTAGGGGTGAAGATATCATTTGGGATGACTCGAAAAATCTAATATTCTCTTCATTCGGGAGTGGATCTTTTACTTTCACTTTTCTCCTTTTACCATTTTCTTTTTACTGCGTAGATTCACAGTGGAACTTGACAATTTGTCAAAGGTAACCCATTGATTTAAACTCAGGATACTATTAGAGCATTTACTCTTTTTGATCTTTCTTATATTTACTTAGTCTTTTCTATTTTGTAGGCTTAATAACGTGGAGAAGCTCTATTTTTAATTTTCTTCAGTGTATTCTTCCTTATTATTCTAGCTTGTAGTATTGGGCATAGAATTCTATCTTGTTGCTTAAAAGTTAAAACCTCAAACGTTTCCTTAAACAATGAACTCTGAGCTCTATCTATAAGATTTTGTTCGTTATTACTCAAATTATCTTCTATCTCATTACTTGTTTTCATGTATGCCTTAATTTGAATTTTCTCTTCAATAGCACCATTAGTGGTTTAAAAGTTTATTACTTTTAAAAAACCTATTTTTAAATCTTTAACTAAATTCAAATTCAATACTTTCTTGCTCTCAACTATTACCACACTTGGTTTTAAATGTGATGTTGCCCTTAGATTTATTTTATTTTTTTCAATATTTTCAACAACTGTTATAGTGTTGATAAGTTCTCTAAGTTCATCTAATAATATTGCATAAGTTTGTATAATTTCAACATGATTCATATCATTTACATCTTCTTTAGTTTTTTTCTCTTCGTGTGCCACTTCAAATATTTTTGTCCATTTGCAGAATGGAAAATCAGAATCTTAGGATCAAAGTGTTAATGAACCCATCCTAACTAAATCTATAGAGAGTCAAATGACTGCATTAAACATAGCTGGCCCCAGTATTTATTTATGAGGCAGAAATCTGGATTAGACAAATACAGAGCTGATCAAAACAAAAGTAGGGGCCTTCAGTTAAAAAATATTAACGATATCCAGAATAAATTAACAAATATGATCACAAAACTTGTAAATACCAAATGCCAGATAAACATACAGTTTGCAGATATTGTAATCATGCCACGGGTATCAAAAACTGCGAACTGAAAAAAAAACAGCAAGACAAGTCTAAAAAGCTGAAGAAAAAAAAATTCATCAAAATACATAAATAATGTGAAATGGCAATAATCCAGCACTCAAAGCCTGATATACAGTTAATAATAATGCTGATAACAAACGAGGGCTTGTTATTAACAGGCAGTGTCCACTGCAGCATAGGATGTCATTAGTAAAGAAATAATCATTGGCTATTAATCTAATAGTAGATTGGATTTTCCAAATACCAAGCAAATTGCGCTCTTGGATGAAACAAGAGTAAAAGTTATTCAATAAAATTATTTTTGCCTCTTAGGTGTCAGCTCCATTTGTTGTTTCATGTCTGGTTTATTCACTTAGGTTAAATAATGATTAAAGTGAACCAGCTCATAAATGTAACAAAATTTAAAAAATACTGTCCAGATATATTTGATGATAATCCAGATTTGTACTCAGTGCAGCCTATTTCTCTGATCACATACTGTTAAATAAAAGATAAACCTATATTTTTTAAAGAATTTACAATTTCACTTTCTAGAGAAATAGTCAGTGATGAGATATTTGTTCAAGAGACAAAAAGAAGCTCTTAAAAAGCTGCAATGGGTTCTGATACACTTGATAGTTGAATGCTCTTGAAGTACAATATGCAAACACTGAGCATAGTTACAGAAAAAACTCCAACTGAACTTTTATTTAACATGACAATTTGTCAAACCTAAATTTATTCAGTACAACTAAATAGAGTTCCAGAATAATTATAAATACCAAATATTTACATAGTGATCAACCAAACATTAAATGGATACTATCACTACAGACATACAGATTGACCAGATAAAAAATTCAGACTCAATGATGAAACCAGACCCGATGTACAATCTAGTCCTGATGATGAAACCAGAGTAAGAAATAAACAACAACAGATATGTTTAATGTTCACCAGTCTACATTAAGGACTATGTACTCCAAAACTATTTTTGTAAGGAAGAAATAATGTTGTAGAACTTATCTTTAAGCTTATTCTCAAATAATGGACTTAACCAAATAACAATGTTATCAAAGTCATATTGAAATTACAATATGGCTGTCCAATGCAATAGTAATAAAATTAAACAACCAATAGAAAAAACAGACTCAATTTGAAAAATAGGGAAATGAATCTAAATGTTCCAGTAATGAAAGAGATCTGACCGATATTGTAAGTCTAGGTTGAAAAGGTATTCTGTAAATATCAGACAACTGACGAATGGCAAAAGTATGCTTAGTACTCACCTATTTGATAGAATGCAGAGAAGCACTTACAAATCTAAACAAGTAGGATGTTAACAAATCAAACATATATTACATATCCATGTAGACAAAACATCTACGTGCTGAAAGTATCGGGATTTACGCGAGCTGAGTCCAGCGATTTCTTTCAACAATAGTTGTACTGCCAACAGCTAAATTTAGCAATTTACTAAATTTGGAAAAGATGAACCTCTGTATTGTTCTTATTCTTCAATGCTAGAACATTATCCCAGCAATAATACAGTTAGTTAAATGCAGCACTGATTTAAGTAACAGATATATTGAAATGTTGTTACCTGATGGTTTTATTTTAATCTATCTGGAATTTCATTTCTGTGGACTATAGTATTATGACTGGTGGAAGTTTTAAATCCTAATTTTATAGAGGTCATACGCAAAAATTGCGTAACAGAGTCTCGTATGTCAGAGTAGATACATTCCTTAGAATACATGCTGAACTGATGAAAAAAATTTTTCACACTCAGCAAATTTATGTATATAATAAAATACGCGATTTTTTATTTATTTTCAGTTATAACCTATGCAGTATTAAGCAAAAAATATAACAATGTGGTCAAAAAAAATTGCAGCGGGTTGCATTTATCCTAGATATTGTCTTTATATATGCTTAAATGAGGGGGTGTACTGTATTTTGAAATTTTGATTATATTTTATTATTTGTAATAAAAATGCATGTTTTGTTTATTTATTTTCAATAACAATCTAGAAATTTTCATAACTACAACCAATGCTGACTTTCAATGTCGCTCATCATAGATATGTATGGATAGATATATAATGTGTCACTGTAAATGAGTATTTAGGTAGGTAGATAGGTAGGTGGTGCAGGTATATGGGATAGGCAGATAGGTAGGTAAACAGATAGGTAGGTAGAAGATAGGTATATGAGTAAAGAGGAGGTAATCAGTAGATTAGAAGGACAGGGCAGGAAGGAAGGAATAGTAGGCAGGTAAGTGGTTAGTAAGCTGGCAGGAGGTATGTAGCAAGGTAGGCAGGCAGCTAGGTAGCAAGCAGTGCAGGCAGGTAGGTGTAAGAGGCAGGCATGGTAGGTGGGTAGAAGGCCGTGTAGGTAGGTAAGTAGATAGGTAGGAAGGTGAGTAGATAGAGTAAATAGAGGTATCGTGTATGGGCAAGAGGTGACAAGTGTAGGTAGTAGTGTATGTAACAGACTGACATGACAGATAGATGAGATGATAGATAGATAGATAGATAGATAGATAGATAGATAGATAGATAGATAGATAGATAGATAGATAGATAGATATTAGATAGATAGATAGATAGTGATATAGGATAGATAGATAGATATGATAGATAGATGATAGATAGATATGATAGATAGACAGATAGATATAGATAGATAGATAGATGATAGATAGATAGATAGATGATAGATTGATAGATAGATGGATAGATGTAGATGATAGTAGATATAGAGATAGATAGATAGGATAGATAGATGATATAGATAGATAGATAGATAGATAGATGGAGATGGAGGATAGATAGATAGATAGACTAGATAGATAGACTAGATGGATGGAGTGGATGTATAGATTATATAGATAGAGATAGATAGATAGATAGATAGATAGATAGATAGATAGATGATAGATAGGTGATAGATGGATATAGATAGTATAGATATAGATAGATAGAGATAGATATGATAGGATAGATAGATAGATAGATAGATAGATCCAAAGTGAATAAATTTTGGCTTAGAAGAGGACTCATTTGAAAATGGTAAGTTTAGATATAAGATATATTTATCGATTAAGAGATAGAGCTGTTTTGATAGATATCAAATCTTCTCTCATTTATCATTTGGAACTTATTAACAATCAACTATAGATTAAAGATCTGCCCAACTATGATCGATTTTCTCTGGTTCAACACTCGTTTTTTTCTCTACAGTTCTTGCCAAGGAACTTCCTTAATCCTATCCTATTCTCCATCTCGACAATAGTCAAACTTGGTGGAATCTTGAATGATCCATGGCTTAAGATTTTTTTATTAACTCTTTAATAGACTAGAAGAAGTGATGTTGTTGGCTTTTTTTTAGTTGCTAAAAAATAGAAGATGGGTAGCTTTTACTATAATAAAATAACGTTGCTGTGACACTAAAGTCTCTATATATTTTGCAAACCGAAAGGATAATAATTGAATCAGAATATATACTGCAGTAAATCTAACACAAACCAAATGGTTTTAATACTGTTATGTATAACTTAATATTTCTCCCTTTTAACTAGTATCAACTATTTTCTCTAAGAATCGCTTCTCGGTTTCCAATTTCGAAATTGTCTACCTCATTCTTTAATAGTTTTAAGACCAGTTACTGTATTTTTTTCATAGCTTTATAGCACTTAGCTTGCAGACATGAACCCACACCTATTCGTAGAACCGAACGACGTTAGTAAGGTATGCTATGACCACCTCAAGTAACAAACGTTTAACTAATGTGTATTTTTAATGATTTCGCAGTTGCATTAATTAGACCACAACAACAAAACCCAAAACTATTGTCTAATTATTTTTGATCTCTTTTACAATAATTTATTTATTTTTAACTGTATTGCATTTTCAAACGCATATTAACTTATTTAAATTTTTTCTTCCGCAAAATAAACTTTGATATATGTATAGCACCGTAAAGTTTGTTTTAAACAAAAACTTCCCTTATTTTAAAAATCTAATTATTCAGTATTTGTATTGATTTGTGTTTCTTTTGTAAACATTTTTTTGTTACCTCCTACCAAATATATAAGATGTATAGTAATATTATTTGATTAGATGACTATAAAAAATTAAATTAGTAAATCTGATATATTAATCTTTAATCTGAGGTTACAAAGTTTAAATGATGCTATAAAGGTATCTTTATTTTTGAGTTAAACGATTTATAATAGCATCATCTAGTGTATAACTTAATCATTGATACCGTCAAAGCTAGTATGGGATATCAATTTGCATTTTTGCAATGAAAATGTAACAAATTAATTTGACAAAAAATTATATTTTTTTAAATTCGTACGATCATGAAAATTTTCTTTGTTTTCTCGTGGCACAACAACATTAAAGATTCTAATAAATTTGAAATATTTATTTTTTCTCGAAATATGTTTATCATGGTATATTTAAACCAAGTTCTTCATATATCTAGTCATATGCTTTCTTTAACCCAAACCTATGAAGATTCTTTAACATATTTATAAAAATATTTAACGTTTTCATTATGAAATATTTTTACGTTTTATAAGTATAGTCATAGCATTATTGTTTAACATTAATATATTTAGTGCTCAAATTGCTATCTTACGTTACAGGTAACAAGATGGTAATGTGTAACCATTTGCATGTAAATTGGATATCTAATCATCTCTATTTTATTTTTGTTTAGGTGTGTAAATGGTTGTTTAGCCAAATACCAGCATAATACCTCATTATTAAACATCCTCGAAATTTACCTTAATTATTTGTTATTCATTGTTTAGCTATTAAATAACATTATCACCAAATATCTAGAACCACCTTTTGCTGTTTGAGTTTTGCATCTTCTAATATTGCTTGAATTTTATTAAAATAGACTTTAGGAGGGAGTAATCTTGAAGATTTACTCTCGAACCAGTCTTTAAAATCTTTTTTTTTTTAGGAGTACTCACCTTTACTATATTATGGATTATTTAAAAGAAAGTCATTGATTTTAATGTTTAATGTCTCAAACGTATTGACAGCTGATTTAAATTACCAAATAATTATTATATTGAACCGTAAATGTCCTGATACTACTTTTTTTACTACAGCCTGACTTGAATTGGAATTTTATCTTGATTCGTTGGTAGCTTCATGTTATTACGATTTTAGCTTTAATGTTGCTAGCCAACAAGAACTGAGGTTAAATTATTGTGCTCTAAACGAAAGCAAAGCATCTCTACATACCACATACACAAAAAAGTTGATAACAATTTGCAGGAAAAAAAGTACAGATAATTTGAAAATGTCATGTTTATTTTAAATTGTGGTAACGACAGATACTGATTTTCTATTAGCTATACAACTATTTGAATTGTGATCCTTAGAAGTTTGTGTAAATTTTCACTGATGTCTGTGTTTTATGCTGTATCTTTGTTGGATCATTATTGGCTATCAGAAACACTTAAAGACAATTCAACCCAGGCATTCAATTACTATTTAATAAATGACTATGTTGAAGTGAAAATTAAAACTAGTTCATCTGGCATTGGTTGAATGAGTATTGATGGGTTCCATTATGAATTTGTAACTGAGCATTTAGGTAATCTTACCTATGAAGTGATGATCGCAGAACATCATTTGAAAAATTATTTTGAGTTATTGAAGTTGGCAGATATAAAACAATATCACTATAAAATCATTTTTAATAAATATAAATGTTAGTAAATAGCATTTAATGTTTTATAAATACCAATTTTCAGAAAACCGCCCAAATTAAAGTAAAAATGTTTTATGAACATCTAATCAAGTTCGTTCATCATTACACCTTCCAAGATAAGACAGAAAGTCTCACAAATCAGTTTAATCTTTTCAGAAATATAACTTAGTCTAAAATAATATTAATCATTTAAAATAATTTGATTGTAAAATAAAGCTGTCGCTTAATTTTATGTGCTGATCGCTTGTTAGTTTAACTGTTGCTGTAGGTTTTATTAGAAAAGTTCTATTGAAAACTAATACGTAGTTGTCCTAATATTGGTACAATTTATTTATCAATGAGACCAAAAAAATGACAGATTCTAATTATTAGAACTTTGAAATTGAAGATATTTGGACAACCAAGAACAGCCCAATTTGTCGAAAATTAATTGTTACAATTTACATTTAATGAACTATTAGCTATCAAAATGACTCAAAAAATCTCCTGTGGAGAATATTTCCAGTTAGAATTTACATATCCACTGTGAGGTTTATCAATCGTTAACATTATCTTAGATATTAATATTTAGCATCTTGCATTTATAATTTGTCCTCTATCAACATATGACTCATTGCATAGGAAAATATTGAAAGTGGGGAAGCTTTAGTATTATCATTGAAAATCTCTATCTGTCCGCTGAATGAATGGGATAGTAAAATTGTGTCAGCAACAACTCCAAAATCAAATACCATCCTATCCATACACCTTTATAAAGGGTTTATCGTAATCATTAGAGAAAGAAGGTGTTACTCACCATAGCCATTGTTTGTGCCTTTTATTGTTGGAGCTGGGTTGGATAGAACCATTGTCTGATTAAATGAAAAGATTTATATATTTGCAGATGTAGTTCAGTGGATCTTGTTAATTTGTTAATAAGTTAATTGCATAATAGCATGTACAATCCAAAAATATCATTATCTAAACTGCATTACTGGCAGTGAACTCTTCTGTGATAAATACTGTCATAAAGCCTATGTTTCTTGGTTATTTCATGAAAATCTTTCTTTTTAAATCATAATTAAACTTTGCAGAACAAACAAATTCATCAATGATTATTTGATGTTTGGTAGATAAGTAATTATCCCCATCCCCACTTACTTGTCTGGATTTTGTTTTATAAGTGTTTGTGGGAAACAAGATGATTAAAACAATCATGCACAAATGTTTTTTTAAAACCATATAAGTGATTAATTTCATATTTGAGTAATTTTGCTTTCAGAACCAAGTATTAAGTGTTTTTTAGTTAGGATTTGTGTTGTGCCTGGGTCTTGATTGCAGACCCAACTTAAGACAGTAAATATGTAAAATAATACTGTAAAATATGCATTACAATTAATATATTTATTTATAAACATATACAATACAAACATACAGTATACAAATGAATATTTATAAAGCTATTGCAAACATTGAGCATTGAGCTAACGTGAACTCTGCTGCCTGCTGCCCAGCCACACCCATGGTTGCCTCACGTGGTAAGGTTCATGGACTCTTCCAGCTGTGCCAAAGACAGGCTGTCAGAGCCCAGTGTGATCTTGTGTACTGTCCTAGCCCTGTGGGACTCATGCTCTAATGTGTGGGGATCTGGGTCAGCGAGGTTATTAATGGGAATACTTGCTGCTGTTTAGGTTAGCAGAGTTTCCCTGGAGAATTCAGTGCCACTAAGCTGAAAGGACACGTTTCTTCTCATCCTCAAAAGGTAGACTATTTATACCCAGATCCCTCAACTATTGAAAATCCTGGATTTAGGGCACAATGTCATTGGCTCAACAATCATTGGCTATGCTTTTTATTCCATACATCAGCCCATTAACTGTGGCAACAACAATGCTAATCCGATCGACAAGGCATCTAGGTCAGCTCACTTCTGAGAAGGAGGACCACAATACCTGGTTTAAGCTTGCTGAAGCTGCCATAACACTTTTGAAAATCCATTACAAATGAGTCCATCTTCAACTTATTCCTTTGTGTATTCTTTTATTTTGGAATAGTCGGCATTTAATTATGAATATGTATTTTTAAGTTTCTGCCATATAGCCATCATTGGTACCATCCAACGCATCGAAATTGTGTAAAGTTTTTTTTATTGGATTCGAATCTATTTTGTTATCATTATTAGAAGTTACATGGAAATAAATACATTTTTTTATGCTAAGGTCTTATTTAACGTACGTTTTTTTTATATTTGTATTTCATTCGTAGTTGTAAAAATATAATAATTTGATTCAACTAGACCATCCTTGAAGATAGTGTACTTATTGTTGCTCCATGCTTTATCTTCATATAAAATATCCAAAAATTTAATGGGTATGGTTTAGTAATTTGATCAATATGTTTAATCCGGAATGGTTTGGTGGTACGCTTAATTACAAGAATATGTTGAAAAACAGGATTTATTGACTTCAAAAATTTGTATATAACAGCAAATAGCATTCAATTCATTTATATTTATTAATGTTAAAATTTAATAATACTTATAAATGATAATTTATACAAAGAATTATTGAAAGCGATAATATTTAATAATGACAAATAATAAAAGATAAGAAATTAATGAATTATATACAGTCTCCATCTAAATAGCTTTCAATTGAAAGTGTTTTTTTGGTTTTTCGGATTCACATTTAACCATAAACTCATCATTCGTAATGGCTACTTCTCAACTTCGCTTGAAACAATTTCTTCCCATAGGACTAATATATAGATGATCAAAATGAAAACTACAATAGGTAAATCAAAACAACAGAAAATAGACGAAGCATTTCATAATGAACAAAGTATCTACAAAATGTCAATGACAATTGGTTTGTGAAATATTTAATAATAAGCGTTTGTACAATTATCTGATTAAAGCAAATTGAAAACTTTGATCGATTTGCATAAAACATGGAAATACTTATAAATAACAGGAGATGAACCTTTCATGTTTATTATTGTTTCATGTTTGAATAATGTTTTCTTGAGTTCGTTAGTGGCAAATATCACTAAGACAGTTATATTGCAAATGCTTTAGAGTCTCTTGATACAAATAAAAATCTCTACGCTTAAATATAGCCCTGCAAAATTTGTTGATTCGTTTATTTTAGGGTTATTCAATATACTTCATTTCTTTTTTTATTAAATTTTGATTTATGTATTATAAAGATGAAAAGGAGTATATAATTTCAATTTGCATATTACCCCGTTTGGGACTTCATTTAAACTAAAATCGTAGGTTTAGAAAACATAATTTTTTAGAGAGTTGAATTGTTATTGAGGAATTGTAATTAGAGTCCCTTGATGTTAATTATTAGGAAAACTTTTTGTAAAATGTACTTTTCAAAATGTAATGGCTTTTTATTAAGGTTTTAGATTCCATGTTGGTATAATTTTAAGTAGAAATATTATCCTGTATGGAACTTAAAAATACATGTATGCGAATCATAGCTATAAAGGTGAAGATCTAGATAATTATTTTATTTTTCAATTTCGCTTTTTATATCATCCATATTCAATTAGTAATTTACCATATATAAAGCCAAAGGAGTCAAGTCATTTGTTTTGAGTTTGTTTCTTCATTCCTTTTCCTTAGCTTTTGTATATTAATTTGATGCGTATATTTAACTGCATCACATTTATTGTCAAATGCGTTTACATTATCATGAGTCCTTGTCAAAGTATCTGAAGTCTCCTAGTTAAAAATCACACAGCAAGAAACCACAGCATAAAATAATACTAATTCAATAAGTTGTAAAGATCAGAAAGAGACCATAAGTCAAATGGAGAGCAAAAAGGAGTAGTGCTGAATAATGCAGAAGAGATGACTGAGATGATTGAATTCCAGGATACCTTCATTCAGCCGATCGATAATTCCAGTTAGAAATGATTTTTTATTATAATAAAGACACTATGATTTAAAAGATATTAAAATATTTCTGTATACTATATTATAAATGATAATGATAGCTAGTACGTTCTTAAGTGCAATCTAGTGTTGGAGTAAAGAAACAGGTTTTAGAACTCAAGGTTCATGATGTGGGTCAATTCTGCACTGTATATCCTTATAGATCTAAACCTTTGTAACTTTGAGTAACAACATAAAATAGACCTGCTTGAAAGCCTGAGCTTTAGGAGGGAGGCCATTTATTCTCTCACACTTACTTCAGCTCAGGGAAATAACGAATGGTTAGACAAGCATTATAATGCATTTCATCCCAGCCTATCAAGACCTCTCAGACAGTTGTACGATCTGGAACATATATGTTGAAGTCATTCCTATCAGCTATGAGAGAATCTTAAAAATATGGAAAACTGCCTTATTCATCCGTATTCATTAATTAATGCTAAGAGAAACTGTTCATGTCCATAATCTGGTGTGGCAATAACAAATTTATTGATAATTTAATATCTATTTTAATCACAAGGACATTCTTCAATTCTCATAACAAAGCTAGATAAATCTTCAACCTTCTTAATTATGGCATGGGTCATTTTTTGGTAATCCACAATGACATCACAATCAGTTCATAAATCTAATAAAGAAACATCTTTGACTAGCATTAGGAACCAAAAGATACCAATAATTCCCCCACACGCAAAGCATTGGTGGTGCTTCTAGGTATCAGTATTATTAAAGGTGCGAAAAGGACGCCTGCCTTACTGGAGAGATGTCATATTGTGGATATTTTAGATTGCAATTAATGGAATAACAGCTGTGTTTAGCACAGTAACACAGAATCCAGGCTTTCACCCAGTTTAGCAGAGAAAATTAAATTAGTTTTTAGACAGTCAAGTTCATATTGTTTTTTCTGAAAAAATTCAAGATCCTTACATAATTTAAAACTATGATAATAAAGTTATATTTTTTTCAGAATTGGTAAAAAAAAATATTAATAATAATAATAGAAAATAGAGCATCTTGCCTGATAACTGCAGAAGAATCAATGTTTTTTTTCTGAAAATGAATTATACAGTGAACTAATAATTAACAACAACTGTCCTTTTTTTACTTTTATTCATTAAGCAGTAATTAAAATAGCTGGATAAAAGTGATGTTTAGAATCCATTAGAGGAAATATTTTCTGCAAAAAAAAACACTTCATGTTATCAATAATAAAACTATTTTTTCATGTCTTGTGTTTTAATAACCATTTTTGACTTATTGAAAAGGAATCTTCTTTTTATATATGCATATTTTTATTTTTCCTATAATTTTCTGACAATGTTTTTCCCCTCATAAAATATATATATATATCATGCATGTTGCAAATCTTCTCATTGTTATACTTTAATTTATTTGTCTAATAAAAAAGAAATCTTATTCTACTTATATCTTTCCAAATTTTGAAAATTATTCACAGATTATAGAATTACTATTAACTATTTTGCCAAATACCAATATCAAAAATAATTTTATTTTATAGTTACTAAAAGAAATCTGTCAATACTATAAAAATCAATTCATTATTTAGGAAAATTAAATATACTAATCGGTAAGCTTAGCCCAGCTGCTTGGTGTGCCTTTCTTTACTAAAAACACACAATTATATCGGATCCAAAGTTGACTATTTTTAAAATATCTTACCTTTTCTCCATCACTAAAATATTTTCCTAATTGTCCGATTTTTATTAAAATATTTTTACATTTTCTCAGCCTCTTTAAAAAATATTTTGACACTTGATACGAATTTTTGACAAATATTTTGACATTCTTGTAAATAATTTATTACATAAGATTTTATTACAAAAATATTTGGACTTTTTTTTTTTTTCAAAAATGGCAAATAGACATCATTAAGAATACAAATAAAAGCCCCAAAAAATCTATATAGTGCCATATTTTTTAAAAATAAAAGTTGAAGAGGTCAAAAGTTTTGACTTTATTTAATTTTTTGAGGGGATGGGAGAACACTTTATTATCACTTTATAAACAAAATATAGAGACAAAAGTTATTTTTGAAGGTTTTTTATTTTTTAAAAAAAAGGTATCAATAAAAATTGGTTTTTTAAAAAAAAAAAGTTTTAGTATATCTGCATACACAACAAACAAAACTGGTATGATTTCAAAACCACTCTTGCAACTCCCAAAACATTTTACTTTCTTTTCATGAGTTCTGGAAAGCAAAGACCATCACTTTTGCAATCTTTTCACCCAAATTGTAGGCAGTCCAGCCATGATCTTACAATTGTTTAGTATCAAATAGTAAAGAGGGCAAGATCTTTAATCTCCAATGGTTATTACAACAGCAGGCTGGGGGTTGAATTCTCACAACTCCTACATCATGATATGATTCATAAGTGTGCATATTTGCAAATAACAAAGCTGTTTACATATGCTATTAGGACATCCATCGATTTTTAATAAATGCTTGTTCAAAATTAGACACCAAGTGATTTTTAAATACCTTTAAAGTCTCTTCTGTGTGAATAAATTTTCTAAAGAACATACCATTATTTAAAAAAATCAGTAATAGTGATGTTACATTATTTCAGAGCTTCTACCAATGGGATTTCTAATCTAAAAGACATCTTTGCAAATTCATACCATAAGGTAATATAAACAAATAATAAAGAAAATCATTATTCACTTCCCCACCTCTTAATACTCTGGCTTAAAAACACTATCTTACAATTAGGCATTCTAATGCCTCTATTGATAAGTAACAGCATTATGGAGAAATTTCTCATTATTAGTATCACTGCTTTTAATCATGTCTTTGTGCTAGTGATGCCATTTCTGTTTTAACCTCACAAGCACTTTATCTTTTTTCCTACAAAATAAACAAAATCTTAATTCCTGACATCTTTGTCATATACAAATTTTAACCCTTTATTCTTTTTAAATTATCGATATTTGCAAATCATGTAATTTAGTTATTCACTGATATACATCAGTACAAATTCATTTACATAGATATATACTTCATAACAATTCAATAATAAACATATTTATATAAATGTTACTATTTACAACATCAATGCGATTGTCAAATTTGAAACAAGTTATGACTACCATCTCTGGTAATGACATTGATAGTGACATTAAATTGAACCTAATATTTCGTAAAAACATTAAAAGTGCCATTTTTTATCTCTGTTTTCAAATCATGTTGATGGCTACATTAATATTTTGCGTAAGTAAGTTATAGGTGGCAATTACTGTGCCAATGATCAGATATGCTAAGATGTTGCATGACTACATCCTGTAAACATATGGTCAATCATTATCACATATGCGTCAGATTTGAATATAAAGAGCATTTTCTAGATATTAAAATTCAATCGTCGCCACTTATTATTGTTTGCTTTTTTTGTGCATTCTATGTTTGTTCATGTAAAAGTTTGATATCTAGCATCATTTAGCTATTACTATCATTACTGATAGTATGTTGTTATGGGCAATTATCATATTCTTAATCATTTTAATTAATGATAAGTTAGACACACAATCCATTTGCTTTACGTATACTGTCTATGTTCCTTGGGTTCTAAATATGATAATATACATTATATTCACGGAAGATATACATACACAGGATGCTAATGAGAATTGCACTGTTATCTAGTATTTGCTTTGACTATTCAAAATTTTACAACAACAGTTTTGGGGTAAAGCAAAACTTAGCAATGGTCTGTATTATGCAATTTTGAATATGTTTTTTTCGCCACTCACAAAGTTGTTTGTAATGGCAAAACAATAATAAGTTTAAAAAGCATTTTCAGTGTCTCAAGAATCTGTTTATATACTGTATTGCATTTTGTTTTGCTCGGGATTTAACAAGTACTTCCTACTTGGACCAATAGTTTAACATCACTGATGCAACAATTGATACAATTGTATCCTTTTGTGAGTTTTCCATTTAAAATGAAATCTTAGTGTTGCACCGATGTTGTTGTGTTAGTGTTAATTAAGTGCGAGAGCTAAGTTTGAATTGTTGAAATAAATCTACACGTTAATGTTTCAGTAAGCATCCATGGTTCTTTATTGCAAGTTACTGCAATAATAAATCAAAACAAAAGGCAATGATTTAATAACAATGTTTTAATAATTTAGGAAGAAATATTAATGTCAATTTTGTTTAAAAAAAATTAACTAAAACGTACTTAAAATAAATACAATGAATTCAACTTATCTAAATTGTTTTTTGTGTACCTGATATTTATTTATAAATCAAATATGTAAAAGACTTGTGTAGGCTAACATAGTAGAAGAATGATAGACTTAAGAGTTTAAG